>CM074497.1:31694083-31716789 GCA_037389245.1 Oryzias sinensis | reverse complement strand
TATGCTGCTTCATGGTCTTATCCCCCCTCCCACTATCCCCCCCCCACCTCTCTAACATCCCTCTCTCTTCTTCCCTTCTTTCCTTTTCCGTCCGGTCCAACACCAAAGATTTTCAAACATGATTGAAATTAATAAAGTTTGGCCTCAATTACAAAAGGGGTTTATTCAGACATACCTTTGGTTTGTCTGAAGATTAATAACCCCTCTTGTTAAAGTAAAATATGTCCAACACAAGAGGCCGTCAGCCTTCATCTGCCTGCCCAGCTGTTGGACAGGACAAGTTAAAAAAAAAAAAAATGAAAGCCGCAAGCGGCGTTGTATGGCCCGCAGACGCAACCCGTCTTCCACGCCCAACTCTACGCACCACCGCCTTCCTAACCGCCCTCACTGCCCACTTTTGATAAAGGCTAGTCAAAACTGTATTTGCTAATTATGCTAACTATGCTAGCTATGCTGATTTGGCTGAAAGTGCTAGCATTGCGATCAGCATCATCAACTGACTCAGGAAAACACATTAACTAAAATGCTAATTATGCTAACTATGCAAGTTATGCTAACATAGCTAAAAGTGCTAGCATTGCAATCAGCATTATCAACTGACTCAGAAAAACACATTACCTAAAATGCTAATTATGCTAACTATGTTAGCTATGCTAATGTGGCTTAAAGTGCTAGCATAGCGATCAGCATCATTAACTGACTCAGAAAAACACATTACCTAAAATGCTAATTATGCTAACTATGCTAGTTATGCTAACATAGCTAAAAGTGCTAGCATAGCAATCAGCATCATCAACTGACTCAGAAAAACACATTCCTCCATTGGTGAGAGCTATATGTCATAAGTTGATAAAAAACCCACTTTTTCCAAAATGGCGGCTTTTCTGTTGATTTTATCTCCATAGCAACCATTTTATGTTTTGGTTCCCTCGGGAGGACGAACAGATTGACGTCAGTTTCGGACAAATCGGTAAAAGTAAACTTTTTGTTGTCCTTAGCAACAGTGGTTTTATGCTAACCACGCATGTCCATATCCATTGTTTTTCAATGTATTCTGTTTCAGGCATGAATGAATGCATTCTATTTTCACTGTATTGTATTGAAATGCATGGGAGTTATAACAGTGCCCAACTTTGCTAGCTTGCCACGCGCACGGCGTTCAAAATCTACAACTTTTAATTCCAACATTTTTTCCACAGTAGCTTGCCATTGATGCCAGAGAAGTTTCGAGACGATCGATGAAAACTCCAACGAAAAGTTTACGTTTGAATCCGGTGGCAAAGGTGTTTTTTATAGAAAATTCAAGATGGCCACCTTTCCCGAGGTCAAAGGTCAACGAAACTCCAGAGGTGATTGTAGACTTACGCTAGGGACATGTGAGTGAAATTTCGTCAAAATTGCTCGAAAAAAAGTTCATTTTTCCATATTGTGTAAAAACGTGAAAAACTCAAAATGGCAGATTTTGGCACATAATGGCCGCCAAACCATAGGTCGTGTCGCCATCACGTAATGATTTCAAAACTTTGTTTGGATATACCCGACAAAGTTGTCTGGATTTCGTTAGCTGATTCTTAAAAAAAAATCCGAATTTTTTTTTTTTTTGCGATCGTTTTTTTGTTTACCACGGCCGCATTCCTTTATCGATTTTGTCGTATGTGATCTCGTTTTGTTTAGTGTGGGCCAGGGAATTGTATGTTTCAGTTTCAGGCTATTCCGATAAAATATGTGCAAGCTAGCTAAAATGGCGACGTTTGCGAATTCGCCACGCGCACGCAATTCAAATTCTACAACTTCTAATTCCAACATTTTGTCCACAGTAGCTTGCCATTGATGCCCGAGAAGTTTCAAAAAGATCGATAAAAATCCCTAGGACGAGTTTTCGTTTGTATCCGTTACTAAAGGTGCTTTTTTTTTTTTATTCAAGATGACCGCCTCTTTCCAAGGTCAAAGGTCAACGAAACTTCTTTGATTATTGTAGAATCATGCTGTTGGCATGTGTATCCAATTTCGTGAAAATCGCTCACACAGAAGTATCGTTTTCCCATATTGTCAAAAAACACGAAAATCGCCATTTCTCTGAGTTCGCCACAAAATGGCCACCAAGCCGTAGGTCGTGTGGCCATCCCATAATGATTTCAAAACTTCTTTGGGATATCTCCAACACGCGTGTTTTGGTTTCTTAGCTCTACTTTGAAATATTTTTTTTCGGCCCCATAAGCGATTTTACGGCCCATTCATTTTTTTTACGGGAACGCTCGCCGTGATGTCATCGACTTCGGGGGGGTGATGTTGTCTCTGCCAAAAATTCATTTTCAATTTATCTTAGATGTGTGCCAATTTTGGTGAGTTTTCGGGTATGTGGCGGGGGTCAAATTTTCGATCAACGGAAACGAGAAGAAGAAGAAAAAACATTCGAAAAACAATATAGAAGTTTTTGCAGTCAGGTGGCCTATGTATTTCAATGCGGCCTGTCATTTTGTCTTTAAACCCGTCCTTTGAGGGCTTTTTTGGGCTTTTTTGGGTGTTTGTCGTCATTTTTGCGACTACTAATTTGACGTTTGTGCGATGGTGTTGTGCGTGTGTGTATTTTTGTTGTGTTACACAATTGTCGTGTCGTTTTGTGCTTTGGGCGACTTTTGACCCCATTTTTAGGCGTTTTGACGCGTTTTTTTGACGTTTTGGACCTTTTTGAGTGTTCGTCCCTCGTAGCAGTTACAATATGGTCCTTGCACTCTGTAAGTGCTGCGGGCCATAATAAAATAAAAAAAGTTAGTGTCAACAATTTGATTCAGAGCATGATGAGCAGCAGACAAGTAACATGATGCCTCTCCAATCTGATTGGTCTAAAAGTTTTCCAACACTCCAGTAGATGCATTTGGACAAGTTAAAGAAACAGCTTCTTCCCAGACAGACTAAAGAATTGAACTGGCAATTTTCTGATCTACAGGCTTTCACTGTGCTCTGGGATGAAGAGAAGTGAAAAACTGACATCTAGTGTTGA
Source organism: Oryzias sinensis (assembly GCA_037389245.1). Taxonomy (NCBI): domain Eukaryota; kingdom Metazoa; phylum Chordata; class Actinopteri; order Beloniformes; family Adrianichthyidae; genus Oryzias; species Oryzias sinensis. The sequence goes on along the minus strand of CM074497.1, from coordinate 31,713,788 downwards.
GATTGAAATGCCTCAGCTGGAAGCGGCTTCCTCACAGTTCCTTTGATGTAAAATGAAATGCAGAAATCAATATATTTCTCTCACTGTATGAAAAATGTTTGAAGGTCTAACTAGTTTCATGTATTGATTATGTTTTTCTTAAAAAAATGTTTTGTATTTTACTATGATTGGCATTTGATAAAATCTATCCATTAGTTTTTTTTTTTTTTATTAAAAACAAACTAGTCTCAGGAGAACCTGTCGATCTTTACACAATGTTCTGTGGTGCAGTGGTCGACCTCTGATCAGAAGAGTTTCAGGCTCGATTCCCCCCATCCATGTGTTGAGGTGTCCTTGGGCGAGAAGAGCCCTGGACAAATCTGTGTCATTTACCACTTTACCAATTATTTTGCAAATGCAAATTACATCTGTATTACAAACAGGAATTTATATGTTTCATTACACCAAACTTTACATTCATTCACCTTCTAAACCCACTTAATTCTGTTAAAGGTCGCTGGTACCCTGCAGCCTTCCAAGCTACAAACTCCAATCAACCTGAGGATGATTTTGCCCAGAGCGAGGAAGCCAAAGTGCCTCATCAAAACTACTTGGTGATATGACGTATGTCTAAGTATTTGGAAAAGAAATCCTTCATTAAAACACGATGCAATAATGTAACATATTATGTAAGGATCTTTGTTTCTCTTTATTTAAATAGCGTGCAGCTATTAAATCTCTCTGTTCCCAGTTAGATCTTAACCTTCTGAAGCATTGAACATTTTTTTAGTTCTTATGCTGGTTGTCAAAAGGTTAACAAGAGTAACTGTGCTATCCTATGACCCTACCCTTACATTAATGTGTTATCCCTACCATGACTAAGGTGGATAAAGGTGTAGAGGATTTCATGTAATCCATGGACACCAGTGAAGATCACAAATCATTGAAGAGAAAAGATAAGCGCACTGTCTAGTGGGTCTAGATGATCTCACTCCCAATGTCAAAATGGCTAGGATAGCACAAGCGTTACCTTTACAGAGCTTGATCTGAAAGCATGTTAATGAATGCACAAATTCAGATTTTTGCTTTAAATTTGTTTTTATTTTAAGAAGTTCAACTCTAAAATTGGTAACACTCAAATCCACATTGCTTGTATCATTTTCACAAAAAACTGCCTACAACATTAAATTGTGGGCCAAAGAAACACATTAAGTACCAACAATTCAATTCTATTGAATTTAGATAATTGAGACTAAATGCCTTTGTGTTTAACAAAGAATACATTAGTTGTTTAAATCTATGTCCACTCCATCATGGGACGTTACCTTTTCTAGGCATAAGACTTTATTGATCTCTAAAGAAAAATTAGGCCGTTACGGCAACAGATATTTCACAATGTGAAGATGAGCTAAAAGAAGGCTAGAAAATAAAATAAGCAAAAAAAAAAAAAATAATAATAATAATGGACTACATTATACATATACTATAAAAAGAATAAGCATAAAAATAAAAAATAATCTTAAAAATAAGATTTAAAAAAATAGAAAATGTTATTGCACAAGTGAGATTGTACCTTCAAAAGTAATGTAAATGATTGCACCGACTGCTATTAAATTCTGATATTTGTGGACATCAGAAGAGCAGTTAAAAACATCCACTATTGCACAAAGAAAACCAGTTCAAAGATAGTGTGATGGGAGCACAGGAAAAGAAAACATAACAGCAGTTGTTCTTACCTGAAATGAGGTAACCTTTAACTGTGGTTGTCTACGTTGCAACCACTAGAGGGCGCAAACTAGTAATTTTTGGGAACTGTACCAACTTCAAGTCTGGATAAATGAAGAGTGTTATGTCAGGGAGGGCATCCTATGTAAAATCTTAAATCAAATTTGTGAATCATACCCATAACTCACATATTAAAGTTTGATTACAGCCTGGATTAATAACAATTAGAGCTGTAAGGGTCTGATGTTACATGTTGTCAGTTGTTATTCCTCACACGTTTGGCCTAAGTTAAAAAAGAAGGAAACATTTGGAAGGATTGGAAGTAGGAGATACAAAGTATCCCCATACATAAGAAGTTAGGAACTGATACAGGCTTCAATAGGCCTGTTTATTGGGGGAGCAGAGCTGACTACAGAAGTACAGTAATACTGTAATTTTCCGACACAGAGTAAAAAGAGACCACTGACTGCAAAGAGAAAACATGGAAAAATGTACCCAGACAGCACAAGACTGGCTACACTTGTTTCACAAATCAGGAATCAGTCAGCCACACATTTGAGTTGTTCTATTGATCTCAGAATTAACCCTTGTGCTATCCTAGACACTTTAACGTTGTGAGTTGGGTCATCTAGACCCACTAGACAGTGCGCTGAACCTTTTTTCTTCATTAATTTGTGATTTTCACTGGTGTCCATGAATTTCATGAAGTCCTCTTAACCTTTATCCACCTTTGTCATGGTAGGGATAACACGTCAATGTAAGGGTGGGGTCATAGTATAGCACAAGGGTTAAACTGCGTGACGCCTCCCCCCGGCAGTCCAAACAGAAAGTACCAAGAAGCCAAAATCCTATAGACTTTTATAGAGAAATAAACAGCTATTACCGGTACTTAGTCATTCTATTTGTCAGAATAAACAATCTTACTCTGCTACCTGTTTTTAAACATGTTCTTGTTTATCCTAAATTTTTCATGATCTCTTTCCTGTCATGCAAGTTATTCAAGTTGTAAACCAGGGGTCTTCAACTAAAATTTAAAAAGGTCCAGTTAGAAGAAATTTCTTGAAGTTCAGGTCCAGAAAAATAAATTACGTGTAAATATTCAGGGTAAAATATCTTAAAATATCTGTAATTAATATCTAAATTTCACTTCAAACTAATTCATTACAATTCAAAACGTTTTTATTTTAGTATAATGTCACATAACATAAAACACATGGAACTGTGTGCCACACACACGCATACACACACAGCAAGAACACTAACAGAACAACTGCCGACATCACCAAGAAAACTAGATGAAAAGAGCCCCCATTAGCCTCTTCCAAAAATGAACAAATGTTGGATGTTTTTCAGTCTATCAGGGGCGCATTTCAAAACTGGAAAATTCCTTCTTAATTCAGCCTTTCTGTAGGAAAAATTCCTAAATGTCCCTTTTACAAGTTTTCTCAGTTCAGCAACATCTTCAGCAGGTCGGCAACTATTTTTGATTGAATCTTTATTTTCTTTAAGCTTAAACTTTGTGATGAAGATTTTCCCTCTAACGTTAAAGTGGATTCTAACAACTGGACGCCAACTTCAGCTGCGTCCAACTTTTAAGGTGTGACGGATAAATAAAGCAAAAAAGAACAACTCAACCGTTTTAACACTGGCATTTTCTAACTATAATCCAAACTTGAATCCATCGTGTCTGCATCTTTAAAATTGTGAGATTATCTAAAACATTTGAATCAGTCGCTGCTTATTATCCAGACCGACTTGGTTTTTGGAAACAACTGTCTCCATAAATTCAGACGTCAAGGAAAACTCCTGGTTTTGTCTGTAAACGGCAGCTTTATGTTTCTTTGAAGTTGAATGCTCTGCTTCCTCACTGGCTCTTCTCTCCCCATAAAAACTTTCCAAACAACTCTTTTTGTTTGGCTTTTGTTAACTTGTAGCTTTGGGCTTATAAATTAGCTAGCACTCATAGCGAGCAGCCACTTTATGTCACGCGACACGACAAAACAGGTGGATGTGGTGAACAGAATACAGTAGTTTTCCAAAATAAAACTTCTTTCTGACTCAGAAAATAAAAAGCGGAAAGAATCAAAGTTAGTGAATGCATTTTTGACCGGTCTGCGGGCCAGTACCAAGAGGCCCTCGGAAAACAATGAGTTGGGGTTACCCAAAACATCAAAAAGTGTCAAGGAGGGGGCCTTGAAATTTGTCCAAATATGACAAGTTGGGAGTGAGAATGTGTTAATTCCAATACCAGCAACAGCTGCTCCATTTAAAATAGAGGCTTTCGTTGTATTAGGCCGCATTTACACTGCAGGTCTTGATGCTCATATCCGATTTTCTGACTATATCCGATTTTTTTGACGACCTGCTTACATCATCTTTTAAAAGTGACCCGTATCTGATTTTTGCATTTACACTATACAATGCTGAAACTGTCAAACGTGGACGTTCTGAGGACTACGTAGCAGTAATCCCGCCTTCCGCGGACCTCTTTCTGACTTTTGTGATTGCGGTTGTCATGGAGGCAAGGCGGCGACGGAAGGAGGCGTTGCCTTGGGCGCTTCTGAGGGGAGTGGAAAAAGGAGGACTGCTCGGCTTTCTCTGACTCTGAGTTTTGAATGAGGAAGTGTTTGCAGACATGCTGTACTAACAGTTTGATCCAAGTGTTGAACCTTTCCTGTGCGATGACTTCTCTTTTCCGACCGTAGTCAGAAACACACGGGAGATTTCCTCGGGGTTCTCTTTTCCGTTCTGAACCCTCAGCCTCCAGAGTGGGTTAAGAAAGACTCCAAAACTTTTGGGCGAGACACCTTATTTTTAATTTACAATTCTCCGACACTCTCCCGCTCCGCGCTCACACCCCCTCTCTCTCCTTACACACGCAAGCACGCGTGCGCGCGCACACACACACATGGTCCCCATCATACACGCCCCCCAAAGAAATAAACGGCTTCTAGCCTGGTCCATAGCAACGGTGTCCCGCTTCATTTGTTACCGTTTGCGTCCCGACCGGGACCGGACCGGACATAACAGCGGTTTCCAACTACGGTCTGAAGCCTGAGGCTGAAAGGTAACACGCTGACAGCAAAATCAGCGCACAAAAAGCACCTTAATGAGTCATGTGATCTCAGTTGGTGGTGTCCTGAGTTGACGTCACTGACGTACGACTCGCATTTACTGGGGAATATCCGATTTGTCTCCTTACATGGCACACGCAAATGCACGTATCCGATTCGTTTCCGATTTATTTCCACATATGAGAGAGGCCTGTATCCGATCTGAGAAAAACGGAATTCATGCGCTTTTGTCTGCTTACACTTCCACCGGTCATATCCGATCTGTGCCAAATGAGAGGAAAAAAATCGGAATTGGGTCACTTGAACCATGCAGTGTAAAGCCGGCCTTAGTTTTACGGCAGTACGACAGCTGGCTCTCCCCAGCCAGCTGTCGTCTCCCGAGCGCGGCTCTTCTGCAGCTCACCACTCCCCCAGGGGATGGGTCAAAATGCAGAAAACAATTTCCCCATTGTGGGATAAATAAAGTAAAATTCATGAGCGGCTGGGTAGCTCGGTTGGTAAGGTGGAAGGCTGCCACGCAGGAATCCAGGATTCAATTGAACAATCAAATGAACAATGGAAATGGGACATTACCATATCAATGGTGAGCAATTAACATCACCTAGTGAGGGCCCTTGGGCAGGGCCCTTAACGCTGCTGCCTCTCGAGCGCAGCTCACCGCTCCCACAGGGGGTGGGTCAAATGCGGAGAACAAATTTCGTACACCGTGGTGTGTGACCGATAGTGGGACTTTATCTTTATCTTTTGTCAAGTTTGGATCAGGGTCCCCATCTGGACTGCGGTCCGCTAGTTAGTGATCCCTGTTATAAACTGACCAATCAAATGCCTCAATATAATGTTGTTGAACGTTAAACATTCGAAACATTGACAGATTGACAGATTCCAGAGTCTGCATTTAAGTGGTAGGAATGTGGCCTCCAACAAGTGCACACCTGATTGGTGAAAGTGGTTGCAAAGAAACGATTAACTCGAACCAATGACTCGGATCTATTGTGCTAATGCTCAGAAGAGTTCCTGATCTGCAAGGTTCCTAGAAAACACAGTATAAATACAATTATCTTATAAGATCTAGTCATTGCTGCTGTATCAAAAAAGTTTAAATAAACGTCAGTCATTTACGTTGTGTCTCTGCCACTAAAAAATTGGCTTCAAGTTTAGCATAAACCTGTATTTACTCAGAGTCTAAATTGAAATCATGTGGAGATTTAATGGTCATAGACAGTTTTATTTTGGATTTAAATTGTAAGTAAAATTCTTGTGAAACGATCTTGGTATATGGAAAAGCATTGTACTTTAAGTTTTTCTGAATGCTTTTAAATGTGACCATTGACCAAAGCTATTAATCTTTGAAGCAATCGCTATTAGATCGACCAGGATATCTTCAGGAGGTAGAGCGCGGAGGAGTCAGGCTTTCTAATGGGGGGGTGTCTGGCAGGGCGCGTGCTTCAGCACAACACTACTAGCTGAGGGGGCTTAGATCCTCGGCTAAGTACCGCAGAGCCGGCAGCAGGCACCATGGCAGGACGGCTGGCTCAGACAGGGTGTTTCTGTCTCATTTCCATTCAAGGAGAAACCATGTTGAACTTGTTCAAATTGAAAATGTATTAAAAAAAACAGGTAGTGAAACAGTAACAGATGTTAAGATCTGTAGGGGTGAGAACATAAGTTAAAGATCCGACTATTTTCAGAGACTTTGAAAATTGCCACTTTTCCCGGGTTAGGATTAGGGTTTTTGTGATCTTTTGATTTCCTGTAGGGAAAACTTCGGTCAAGTCTATTCCTTGTTGTCATGCACACATAAGTTAGTAACTCTGTAAAACAAGTTTACTGATCACAAAACTGTGTCTAATGTAATGAAAAACCAGCTTAAGTATTGAGCTTTTTTATCCTGAGCCTAGTGTTCAACTGTTACTGATAGTTGACTGTTTGTTTGTGTGGTTTAAACTTTCTAGTAAAGCTTACTAAAAACAGGTTAGATGAGGTTGAGGTCAGGTTGCTAAATGTACTTAAAATGATGGATAGCATTTAGTCCTTGTCTTTTTTTTCTAAAAATAAGTTTTGCAGAGCAAAGTGAACCATTAAAAGTGTCTTTTTTTGCTGCAGGAGAATTAGCTCTTTTTAAACCACAGAGACAGGCCTAAGAACTCATTGAGGGTCTTTGTTTTTCTTAAAAGTACCGTTTTAGTTCACTGATGAGCCAAGTGGGTGTGCCACTACTACTGAACCAACGATTTACTACATGACGCATTCATTTCTACTGTCCTTGTTGGAGGGTTCACCACAGGTCATCCCTCCTGACTGTCACATGCAGATACCACTGTGTGACAATTGTAATTTCTCATAGGCGTGCAAATGCTTGGAGTAATATCTACATGGCATTTGTTATTATGCATGGATCACAACATTGTGAGACATTTGTTGAGCCAAACGGCTCTCTCTGAGGTTCTTCTTGAAAAAACAGCACAGTACTGTTGAGGAGCTCGGGTTTGATCTTGAAAATGCATTTAAGGGAATCAGAATGTGCTCTTAAGTCCACAAGTACCTTAAAAAGAATTAAATGTTTCCATTCAACAGAAAACCTGACTTTTTGGTCAGCAGATAAATGGATGGAAAAATAACTTTATTATTTCAAAGAAAATTTTAATAGACAATTTGTAACAACATTAAACAACTAACCAATTACAGTAAATTGTTTGTATCTATGGCACATGTTTTAGTGTAGCCCAGGGGTCGGCAACCTTTTTTACTCAAAGAGCCATTTGGGACCGCCCCTAATGAAAAAAAAAGCACCCGGAGCCACAACCCGTTTTGACATCATTATATATATTATGCATGTATATATTATATCAAGGGTGCTCATTATGTCGATCGCGATCGATTTTCAAGGACATAAGTGTAGATTGCGGGCCAGAAAAGATAAAAAAAGAGTACTTCTTTCTTTTCATCTTCATGTTTATTTGTTACATGTTTATTTCAACATTATTGTTTATGTACTTATGATTAAAAACTACACAGTGAGTTTACATAAAGATACTTTTGTATTAACAGATGAGGCGTTTTATTACAAAGACAGAAAGCAGCGACCATCGTATTCATGCTCTGCTGTAAACGGTGCAATGCGGGGAGCGTGGCATATTGTGAGGCATTTGGCGCTGCTGGCTCCATATTGATCAGTATTGATAAGGGGAACAACGACTACTAATTTAGTGCTCCGTCCTCCGAACACACAATATTTCACGCACACACCTCCGCTCCGTGCTCACACCCCCATCTCCACCTGCACGCACCCCTCCCTCATGGCACGCGCGCCGCTCAGCATAAACACACACTCCGCAACAGTATAAAGCGCGTGCCTCACAGCTTCCTTGATGAGCTCGTATTTATCGGGCGAGAACTGCAGAGCTTATAGCAGGAGGAGAAACGCGGGGCGGCTTTAATAAACTCCGGTTGCTGGACTTCTACCGGGGACATGATGTGCCGCGGGGAGAAAAAGACGTTCTGAAGGCAGAGTTTGCGCTGAGTGCATTTAAACTCGCGTCTGCAGTGACGTATGTGTCAGAGGATGTCCGATTGGCCATTCTGCATGTCAATCAAGTCCCGTACTCTTCGGTGAGGATTTTGATTGGCTGGTGGATTTTCAAGAAACACTCTCTTCCCCTTCAATCTCCCCGACGTCCCCGAAGATGACCGGTCGATCGCGACCAACGCAACGTGCTCCCCTGCTCTGAAACACACATCACCTCACACGGGAGTCCAAAACACCGGCGCAAACTCTCCGTCACCAGAAAGCCGCTCCCCGTTCCGCGCCACGCCAAGCCCCCGGCAGAAAATCACTCCAGACCCGGAGTGTTTATTGAAGCCGCCCCGCGTGTCTCCTCCTGCTATCAGCTCCGCAGCCCTCGCCCGACAAACACGAGCCCACCAAGGAAGCTGTTTTTTACGTGGCACGTGCCTTACACGGAGCCAGCAGCACCTTTGAAATGCCATGAAAAATGAACAAACTAAAATAAACTTGAATTTTTATAAAATACTCATTATTTTCCAAAGTCACAGGGAGCCACAACAGAAGGATCAAAGAGCCACATGTGGCTCTGGAGCCATGGGTTGCCGACCCCTGGTGTAGCCCAACAGATTTGTTTGTAAACTTGAAAGACTTAAATTCATTCATTCATTAATTTTCTAAACCGTTTTTCCGTTACGGGGCCACGGGGCTGCCGGAGCCTATCCCGGCCACTTCTGGGCGAAGGCTGACTTAAATTCTTTGTTCATATATATGATTCAGATGATTTAAATACACTGGGAAAACAGAATCTTGGGTCCAATACTTTTTAACTTGTATATGTTGCCTCTTGGGGATGTCATCAGGAGACACGGCGTTGACTTTCACAGCTATGCTGATGATACACAGCTTTACATCGCCGTGTCTCCTGATGACCTTGAACCTGTCAACACTCTTTTAAACTGCATTTTAGATATAAAGCTGTGGATGGCAGAAAACTTCTTGCAGCTCAACCAGGACAAAACTGAAGTTTTAATCATTGGTCCTGAAGACAAGAGAGAGATGATTTTACCCAAACTTAGGAATTTTAAATCTTCTCAGTGTGTGAGAAACCTGGGCGTTCTTTTTGACTCTGAGCTGAATTTTACTCTTCACATCAGAAACATTGTGAAAATAGGATTTTATCATCTCAAAAACATTGCCAGAGTCCGCCCGTTCCTCTCTCTTGCCAGCACAGAGATGCTAATGCATGCTTTTATTTTTAGTCGTTTAGATTACTGTAATGCCCTGCTCTCTGGTTTACCCAAAAAGTCGATCTCAAATCTACAACTTCTACAGAACTCAGCGGCACGAGTTCTGACGAGGACCAGAGGGCGGGAACACATTACACCGGTTTTAAAATCGCTGCATTGGCTCCCTGTGCATTTCAGGATTGATTTTAAAGTTCTTTTAATGGTTTACAAATGTTTTTATGGTCTTGGGCCCTCTTATTTAAATGATATTATTTTAAAATACGAACCCTCGCGGACCCTGAGGTCCTCTGGCACTGGCCTCTTAGTTGTCCCTAAGGTGAGGACCAAGACACACGGTGAGGCTTCGTTCTGCCATTATGGTCCTCGCCTGTGGAACAGCCTGCCGGAGAGCCTCAGGGCCGCAGAGACTGAAGAGGTTTTTAAGAAGAGGCTCAAGACCCACCTTTTTAGTCTGGCTTTTATATGACTTTGATCATTCCTTATGTCTTTTATTATTCATCTATTTATTAATTGAGGTATTTATTTACATATTTATTTATTTATTTATTTATTTTCTTGTAAGGACTATTATTATCTCTGTTTCTAATATGCAATTCTTTTTATTGTTATTTTACCAATGATACTTAGGTTATGTTTTAATCACTGACGTTTTTTATTTTTTAATTACTAACATTCTTATATGTTATTTTATTTTTTATCTTTTTCTATTTTTATTGTTGTTATTTTATGATCATTTTTATTTTTTATTCTGATGTTTTTTACTCCTGTGTTTCCTCTGGGGGATCCATCGTTCTTGGGCACCACCAGCTTGACCTGTAGGGCGTGCCGTTGCTGTGGTGCCCGTTCTGGTTGGGCGGGCTGGGGTCCCACTCTGTGGTCTAATAGCCATGGATGGGGCCCTGGGCTGCCCTGTGTTGGGCGGGTGCTGCGATAATGGCCCCTGTGGTCCGGCTGGGCCTTGGAATGAATGGATCCCCATGATATCGTTTCCTCACAGCAATACCAAGCCAGACCTTCTTCAACTGCAGTTCTTTGTTTCTGTTCACGGTTCTACTGGGGTAACTGGGTGGGTGGGGGTGGGGGCGGGGGTGGTGAGGGAGGGGTACCTTCTTTGTGTGATTGTCCTTTGTTTTCTGTTTTGAACAACTTTCATTTTTTATGACTGTTTTATCTGTTTTTATGTTAAGCGCTTTGTGTTTTTAACCAAAATGAAAGGCGCTATATAAATAAATAAAGTTTGAGTTTGAGAATGACGTCCCTTAAAGTGGCCGTTCGAGCCTCAAGGGAGCTCCAAGACACACGTGCGCTCCCCTTAAGATGCAGTGCCTCTTGGCCTTGACCCTCTCTGGGCCAGGAAAACCCAAAAACCCACAGCACCCATACGAGTCAGCCCCCATCACGTGGAAAAAAGTGTCCATAAACATTTACGCTCAAATGACTCGCTAGGAGATCTACGAATGCTTTTTCCTTTGGGCCACCTGTGTGCCCCGCATAGATTTGCCCATTTTCACCCACAGGCAGCCCTTATCCACCTGTAAGAGTAGTTTTCACTAAGGTATAAATCATGAGGTAACAAATTACTTACTTTTTATGCAACAACAATAAACAGAGTCCAACAGCCTCAAGAACGTGTTCATTACTAAAATTATTGACAGCTCAACAGCATTTGGCATGTTTTGCCGTGTGTTTAGTGTCTTTCGAAATCACACTGTGCTCAGAAAACTAAATCAGATAGAAAAAAAATAGCTTTCCTCTTGAGTGCACTGTAGCCATGAAGTTTCCTTTAAAGAGATCAATATGAAAAAAACTCAAACCCGCAACATTCTCTCCTGTCTTCCTGATTGGAAATCTCAGACAGCTTCTTAGTAAAAAGAGTGAATAAAATCCCAGTTTGACATCTTATCTGCATGAGTAAGCTGACCTTCTCTTATCGGCTGACCTGTATCTGCTGAGATAATCTAACAGTACACAGTGCTCCATTCTGTTCTCATTCTAAAACTGTGCGAATGTGCCAATTGTACTAAAAAAATATCTTTTTTTTCGTGTTTACTTTGTATTTCTAAAGTTCGTTTTGATTTCTGCTCACTTAAAGTACAGTGTGTAGCTGAATGAGTTTTTGTTGCTACTATGGTTAGAGTAGCTAAAACAATTGCTTTATTGAAAAAAAACATCTCTAAATCATATGACACCCTATAAAGTGTTTCTTTATGATTTCAGACAGGAAACCACATATGATCATTTTATCAACAGTAGATTTGTATTAACATATGAAATAAGGGGAGAAAAGTTGGGCAAATTTACCAACATATTTTATGTCTGCCTAATAAAATATCTATCGATCAGTCTTTGTTTAACAAAAAATACACTTAAAAATATCATATTATAGTTTTTAAATGATTTTTCTCAGCTCAGGACCAAACCTCCTTTTAGTTCTTTCATTTGACAAAGTTGATTTGTTTGAGTGGTTTTATTGTGTAAAAACAGTTTATTTGTGCTTTCCTGGAGCACAAAAATACTCCATTGCCAGTCATCCCCACATCTGCACCACTTCTTCTGTTCAGCTTTAGGTTTCATGCTTTCATGAGGGTGAACAGACACACTGTTATATACTGTCTATACTCCCTATTTGTACTGTTGGCAGAACTGGTATGAACTGTAAAAGATCAGCCCTTTCAAACAGAACTAGATGTTCAGCATTGAACATCAAGGCCCGTTGTCTGGCTGTTGCCCTCTGATCCTTCTTGCTTGGACTCTCCCTCAGCCCAAACCTGAAAAAAGGTCCTTGAATCAGGGCCAGCACTGGAAAGCAGAGCGGCTGAGAAAGCGCCTCGTTACCCCCAGTGATTACAGCAAAAAAAAAAAAGCCCCACCCACAGCCCCATTTTAGTTAGATAACAGCCTCGTTGTTGGATGATGGAGCCTAACAAAGGGGACCCTGTCCTGCTCTTCTTGCTCACCCTACTCTTAGTATCTGTTTCCTCTGTGGCCAGCCAAACCCAAAGATACCTGAACCACTCCTTGTGTCTCTACTTCCTTTAATCCTTCCATCCTCAACGCTCTACTCTCTGTGAAATAGCTGAGGGGACACAATGTTGACTGAAACTCTGTGTGATGAAACAAACTCTAATGGGATCAAAGCAAACTCACCTTTCCTAAAATAACTGTGGGGGGCGGAAAGGTCATAGATGTCTTGAAATGTGTCAAAATCTCCAGATCTGACTTAATGTTATTCAACTAAATAACATTATGTAGTTAAAGCTAAGAAGCTTCTAGATCGTGAGCTATTAAATCTGACAATCTTTGTGATTAAATTCAAATCTGAGATAACTCTGAGTTAATCTCAGTTGAACCTGCTCCTGTATTTTCATGTAACAGTTTTTTCTCTCACCATATTAGTGTTATCTCAGTGAAACACATCGACCTGCTGGTGCCGTCAGAGGAATTAGGAATGCATTACGCATTTATAGGTCCCGTGGAAAAAGCTGCACCTCAACCCGCTTCAAAGTAATTCTAGCAGTTTCTCGTTTTTGCTCATGCATACCAGATTCCTGTACCTGGTACTAATTACTTTTAATGGAATTTTACTGCTTTCAAAATAATACAATAAAAGAAAAACAAAACAACTTTGATGCAAGTGTCTTCTTTCATGGATTCTGTTTCTGGAAAAAAGGAACATTTATAAAAGCATCCTATAAACATTGCGCAAAATAAAGAAATAATTGGGTTTGGTACATTATTTGTTTATTATAACAAACCCTCCTTACAAAAAATATTTTACTGTTTGGATTGTGCCACTATTGGAAATGAAAAAAATAAATTTCTGCTAATAATTGAATTAGAAAGAAACAAGATATTTTGGCAAAATAACAATTTGCACATTTAAAATATTGTAGCTTAGTTGAGACATCCGTCCATTCTCTTCCTCTCATCTGGGACCAGATTGAGGTGGCAGCAGTTTAAGCAAGGATGTTCAGGCTGAACTTTCCCATTACCATTTCCTCCAGCCCCTCTGGGGGAATCCGAAGGCATTTCCAGACCAGCTGAGAGACATTGTCCTGGGTCTTCCTCTGGGTCACCGCCTGACACAACATGTCAGAATACCTTCCTGATAAAGCGTCCAGGAGGTCCAGATGCTTCCATTGATCTATAGGAGCAGTGAGTCTAGACCGAGCTCTCTCCAGATAACCAAGCTCTTCGCCTTAGCACCAACATGCAGAGGAAACTCACTTCTGCTTTTTGGATCCTGGACCTCATTCTTTCGGTCATGACTAAGAACTCGTGACTATAGATGAGTATTTTGAGCAAATTTCAACTGGTAAATTGAGAGATTCACTTTCTGACTAAGCTCCCTCTTTACCACAACAGACTTGTATAATCCACCTGTCGATTTCATGCTCTGTCTTTCCCTCACTCATTAACAAGAAGGAGCCACCACCCCAGTCTACCATTCCAGTGGTGCTGTCCTTGACGGCTACACAATGCTGCAGAGATTTTTTGGCCTCCTATATCATCTAGAGACATGAGGTATTTGGGGTGGACTCCATCCACAATGACATGACATCGAGGAGCTCTTCAACCACCTTGCTGACATTAGCTTGGGGGATGGACAGCCCCACCCAGACTCTCTAGCCTCTGCTTCCTCAATGGAAGGTGTGTCAAAGTTAAAGAACGTTGTGAAAATTGTTCTCTGCATTTTTCACATCCATTGGGGGAGTAGTGAGCTGCAGACACAGCAGTGCTCTGCAACCATTTGGTGGTTTAACCCCTAATCCAACCCCTTAATGCTGAGTGTCAAGCAGGGAGTCTTTGGGTCCCATTTGGGTCTGTGGTATGGCTCGCCCATAGATTTGAACCCATGACCTACCAATCTCAGGGCGAACACTCTACCATGAGGCTGCTGAGTTGGTGTCAGCAGGGTTGAAGAGATCTTTGATGGGTTCCTTCCACCACCTAACAATATGTTCAGTTGAAGTCAACAGCTCCTCACCCACACCAAAAATGGTAAAAAAAAAATAAAAAATCTAAAAACTGCTTCCCTCCCCTAAGGCGCCAGGTCACTTGCCAGAATCTTTTCATTGTGACTTCATTGCTTCATTGGAAGTTGCTGCTTGAAAGCGAAAATCTTAAGAGCTTAGCTCATGGTATAAGACAGATCTAGAGCTGACGATGTGACAACCAACTGCCAATCAAAAGACCAAGCCACAATGGAGTTCAATTTCAACCTCAAACAACAAAAGAAACTACCAAAGCCAACGCAAACTAAGAAAAAAATAAAATCAGAGACCTCCCTGCAGAAAATTGGTCTATGGAGGTCACACCAGGCAGCTGGTGCAGCCAATTAAACCAATTAACTGACTAACTCCAGCTAAGAGGCAGAAGCAGTTTTTCCCATTTTAAAAATTACTAGATTTAACATGCTGTGAATTTTCTTACGTTCTTGTAATTTTCTAATATTTCTGTATTTTTGGCCTACTTTTCTATGTAGTTGTAAATGTCTTTAAATCATTTGACTTTTCAGTTTGTTTGTTTGTTTTTCAAAGATTGTTGCGAAATTTTTAGTTAAATCTGGTTTGGGTGAAAATTTCTAAACCACATCTATTCCCCTCTAATGAGTGATGGAAATATTTTTGTGGAAAAATTTGTACAAAAAATTTAACTTGTATGTTTGCTTGTCTGTTTTTGTGTGTGTTGAGGGGGTGTATTTGTGTGTGTATGTGCATCACTCAGTGTAAAATGTCGGGTAGATGGAGAATATCACAAGGGAGTGTAAAACCCAGAGAAGGTTAACTTGACTGTGTACACGCAAACACACAACACACACACACCTACACACCTGGTACACTTTGAGTGAACAAAGCTGTCTATTGATGTGAGGCTGAATGCACTCCCTCACACCAGTAATCCAAGATTTATACAACCCTCATCACAGCCTTCAAAGCAGGTGCCAACCCTGTAGTTACAGTGCTGAACCTCTCTGTTTCTATTCTACTTAGAGCACAGTAGCATGATCAAGTTCCTCAAAAGACGTCCTCCTTTACTGACTTGAAAACCCTTGGATCATTCCAATCAGATACTGAAGCACTCAGACCCTTTTTATTTTACCCAAATGCTTTTGGAAATCATCAACCTGTCCCAAAGAATGCTGTCCTTTAAGGACCCATTCCAGTGAAAATGGTGTTTTTAACATGTTCTTTTGCATTTTTCTCATGATGGACATTTATAAAGAAAAATAGGATTAAAACAGCATTTCTGAGTATTTCTTTATTCATATGGGGAATCAGGAGTAGATCATTAAATGCCGTTTGAAAAAGCTTCTGGTCTTGTTACGTAACATCTACAATCAGTGGGCCACAAGCTTTCTCCTCCTCTCCACTCTGATGCATCCACTTGCATCCACTAATAGGTCCATGAATTTCTTTGTTTTCCTCGTCTGAGCTGGAATCTGTACAACTTGAATAGCTCCACTATCCATTTTTGTTGCACCAGTAATATTAACTAGGGATTGTGAGGGGCTTGCGGCTACAGGGAGAGCGTGTTAACGAAGGGATCATGGGAAATGAAGGCACACTAACTCTGTGCCAGCAGACCCAATGTCAACTTAGAGGTGAATAAACAACACAGATTGTTGTTGTTGTTGTTGTTTTAGCTAAAAACAGTGTAATCATAATTAATAGATTATGAACACTTTGAAAATAGATCAAAAGATGATCGGAGTGGGACTTTAAAGGAAAATAACTCCATTCTCTATATGTTGGAGAACTTTCTGCTTCACTTGAGCTGTAGCTTTGAAAAGCTCAGCCAGCATGTCCCCCTTCTTCAACACATATTTTGAGCTCACAAAAAATTGTTGCAAAAGAATATTTTAAAATACCAATCACAGCAACAAGTGTTTCGGTAAATAAATATCCACTAACTGGCTATTTTGTTAAGCATACCTGTCCAACTGCTCGTTAATGTAAGTTCTAATCAGCCAATCACATGGCAGCAACTCAATGCATTTAGACATATAGGCATGGTCAAAGCGATCTGCTGTAGTTTAAACCAAACATCAGAATGAAGAAGAAAGATAATTGAAGTGACTTTGAAAGTAGCATGGTTATTGGTGCCAGCCAAACTGGTCTGAGTATTTCAGAAACAGATGATCTGGTTCTGTGGGCAGAAATGCCTGGTTGATGCCAGAGGTCAGAGGAGAACAGCCAGACTGGTTCCAGCTGATGGGAAGGCAACAGTAACTCAAAGAACCACTGGTTACAACTGAGGTCTGCAGAAGAGCATTTCTGAAAGCACAAACGTCCAATCTTGAGGCAGATAGACTACAGCAGCAGAAGACCACACCGGGTGTCAATCCTGTCAACTAAGAACAAGAAACTGAGGCTACAATTCACACAGGCTCACCAAAACTGGACAATAGAATAGAAATAGAAATAAAAATACGTTGTCTGGTCTGATGAGTCTCCATTTCTTATTGCCACATTTGGATGGTAGGGTCAGAATTTGGCGTCAACAGCATGAAAGCATGGGGGTTAGGCATCCATCCTGCCTTGGACCAACAGTTCAGTCTGGTGGTGGTGGTGTAATGGTATGGGGGATATTTTCTTGGCACACTTTGAATCCCTTACTACCAATTGAGCATGGTTCCAACACCATAGCCTACCGGAGTATTGTTGCTGACCATGTCCATCCCTTTATGACCACAGTGTACCATTTTCTGATGGCTACTTCAAGCAGGATAAGGCACCATGTCATAAAGCTGGAATCATCTCAGACTGGTTTCTTGAACATGACAATGAGTTCACTGGACTCAAAGGACCTCCAAAGTCACCAAATCTCAGCCCAATAGAGAACCTTCAGGATGTGGACGGGATGTGGGATATGGCATCATGGATGCTGACAAATCTGCAGCAACTGTGTGATGCTATTATGTCAATATGGACCAAACTCTCTGAGGAATGTTCCTAGTACCTTGTTGAATCTATGCTATGAAAGAAAAAGGCAGTTCTGAAGGCAAAAGGGTTACCAACCCAGTACTAGGTGAGTTTATCTAGACAAGCACAAATAACCTTTTTGTATTGATCTAACAACACATGATTATAAATACTGCAACCATTCTAACATGATGGGCGGAAGAGTTGTCCATACATGATCCATCTTGATCTTTACATTCTGCTGAAAGTCTGAGGATCAAGTAAGAAAATAAATTTTAATTTTAGATAACTTGAATTCATTATTTAACATTGTGAATTTTGTACAATTTGAATTTGTCTTTTGTTTGTTTTGTTTTAATGTTACTTCTATGAGTGTGTGCACGGAAGAAATTATAATAATACTAAATAAATTTCATAGATTGTGGAGAACTAACAGCTGCCATCAGCCATCCTCCATGTAGGGAGATGTTTAGTTGAAGGTAGATGATAGTTATCACACTACTGTGTCATCAGTCTCACAGATTTTGATGCAAACATGAAAAGTTCAACTTCAGGACAGAAGGTAAGCCCTTTGAGACTGCATTTTACCACATTGTTGCTGCACATGAAAAATAAATACAGTATTTTTTGCCTTATTGCCTTGTTGTTCGGTTTATCTTTTATTATCAAAGAAGACGTTGAAACTTCTTCACCAATAAAAGATAAACAATGTCTGGCTACTTTTTTAGATACTGCTTTGATGCCATTAACCTGGAAGATTGAGAATCCACAGAATTGCTAAACTTGCATTATTTGAAACCTATGAGAGCAGTTTTAATCTTTATCCAACTATTTGAGAAGCACTTCAGTCATTAATAAGTAATATTATATGCTTTGCTCACAAATTCATTAAAGATTTAAAACTAAGTAAACTTATTTAAAATTCTTCTTTAATGGTAAACTTAGGAAACAGAACAGGGATAAGAGAGTTATTTATGAGGCATTTAAAGCTGAACAAATAAGGAGGGGCTCTCATTTTAGATATGCAACTTCTACTTTAACTAAACACAAACCATAATTTGGCATGAATGAATCATGATGGGTTTCTTTTTTCTTGATAGCTTTTCTCAGGAATTGAGGTCACCCCGACAATGGCTATATGAAGTAACAAAAAGCTGAAAAAAATTGTACAATTAAACTGGATAAAGCACTTTCTTCAGACATTTCTACATAATGTGTTCATAAATTGAAAAGTACACACAAAAATAGAAATAAACTTGGACATATACTTTTTTGACAGTAAATAAATTTGGGGGACAACATTTTTTTTACGGCTGCTATAATCAGAGACCAGACTTCTCCAAATGACGTATCATTTGAAAAACAAAGATTGTTTTCTTTTGTTTCTTTGTCGGTATATTGATACCATAGATCCCCAGATGGTTTACCTGTGGCTCCAGGATTGGATTTCATATTTGATCAGCCTGTAATTGAGGTGAGGCCTTGTGCCCGGATCCAAGGAGCCCAATTTGCCATTATACACAATCATAATCCTTGTTGGTTGGAGTGTGCTGTTTTGTCAGGATCAGACAACACACCCAACAAATATTCTCTTCCCCTCTTCACTCTTTTTAAACAAGATTTTACTTGCAAGAGAAGCCTGGAGCTGTTTGCTCTATTATGAATCTAGCCAAGCTATCTAGCGGACCATAGATACAACTGAACATTCAGTGAAGAAAATAAGTATTTGATCCCTTGCTGATTTTGTTTCATTGCCCACCTAAGCATACGTTCACAGTCTGTCATCCTAATGTTTGGTTTATTTGAACAGTGAGAGACAGAAAATCAATGACTTGTATAAAGAATTTGTATAAATGTGTTTGCATTTCATTGAGGGAAACAAGTATCTGACACCTCTTGCTTGAAATACTTAGTTTTTCATGGAAAACCCCTTGGCAGCACAGAAGTTTCTTGGAGATGATGAGCAGGTTTCTGCACATTTCTGGAGGAATTTTGGTATACTCTTCTTTAAAAATGACTTTTAAATCATTCATATTTGAGGGTTTTGTAGTCAATTTTGGTCTTGTCTGGGTCTACTCTCCTCCCTTAAATCCACTCTTTATTCTTTCCATGTTGGAGAGTTTGAAATCTGACTAATGGACTAATTTTGTGGACAGGTGGCTTTTCTACAGGTGATCAGTTCACACAGGCGTCTTCAATTCAAGTGAAAGGTTGATCGGGAGTGTCCAACTGGTCTGTGTGAATCAGAAC
>CM074497.1:31665775-31693583 GCA_037389245.1 Oryzias sinensis | reverse complement strand
GTTCTGATTCACACAGACCAGTTGGACACTCCCGATCAACCTTTCACCTGAATTGAAGACGCCTGTGTGAACTGATCACCTGTAGAAAAGCCACCTGTCCACAAAATTAGTCCATTAGTCAGATTTCAAACTCTCCAACATGGAAAGAATAAAGAGTGGATGTAAGGGAGGAGATAGTAGACCCAGACAAGACCAAAATTGACTACAAAACCCTCAAATATGAATGATTTAAAAGCCATTTTTAAAGAAGAGTATACCAAAATTCCTCCAGAAATGTGCAGAAACCTGCTCATCATCTCCAAGAAACTTCTGTGCTGCCAAGGGTTTTTCCATGAAAAACTAAGTATTTCCAGCAAGAGGTGTCAGATACTTGTTTCCCTCAATGAAATGCAAACACATTTATACAAATTCTTTATACAAGTCATTGATTTTCTGTCTCTCACTGTTCAAATAAACCAAACATTAGGATGACAGACTGTGAACTTATGCTTAGCTGGGCAATGAAACAAAATCAGCAAGGGATCAAATACATATTTTCTTCACTGAATGTTCAGTTGTATCTATGGTCCGCTAGATAGTCTTGCTGGATTCACACTTGAGCAAACAGCTCCAGGCTTCTCTTGCAAGTAAAATCTTGTTTAAAAAGAGTGAAGAGGGGAAGAGAATATTTGTTGGGTGTGTTGTCTGATCCTGACCAAACAGCACACTCCAACCAACAAGGATTATGATTGTGTATAATGGCAAATTGGGCTCCTTGGATCCGGGCACACGGCCTCACCTCAATTACAGGCTGATCAAATATGAAATCCAATCCTGGAGCCACAGGTAAACCATCTGGGATCTATGGTATCAATATACCGACAAAGAAACAAAAGAAAACAATCTTTGTTTTTCAAATGATACGTCATTTGGACAAGTCTGGTCTCTGATTATAGCAGCCGTAAAAAAATGTTGTCCCCCAAATTTATTTACTGTCAAAAAAGTATATGTCCAAGTTTATTTCTATTTTTGTGTGTACTTTTCAATTTATGAATACATTATGTAAAAATGTCTGAAGAAAGTGCTTTATCCAGTTTAATTGTACAATTTTTTTCAGCTTTTTGTTTCTTCATATAGCCATTGTCAGGGTGACCTCAATTCCTGAGAAAAGCTATCAAGAAAAAAGAAACCCATCATGATTCATTCATGCCAAATTATGGTTTGTGTTTAGTTAAAGTAGAAGTCACATATCTAAAATGAGAGCCCCTCCTTATTTGTTCAGCTTTAAATGCCTCATAAATAACTCTCTTATCCCTGCTCTGTTTCCTAAGTTTACCATTAAAGAAGAATTTTAAATAAGTTTACTTAGTTTTAAATCTTTAATGAATTTGTGAGCAAAGCATATAATATTACTTATTAATGACTGAAGTGCTTCTCAAATAGTTGGATAAAGATTAAAACTTCTCTCATAGGTTGCAAATAATGCAAGGTCAGCAATTCTGTGGATTCTCAATCTTCCAGGTTAATGGCATCAAAGCACTATCTAAAAAAGTAGCCAGACATTGTTTATCTTCTATTGGTGAAGAAGTTTCAACGTCTTCTTTGATAATAAAAGATAAACCGAACAACAAGGCAATAAGGCAAAAAAGGAGGATCAATACTGTATTTATTTTTCATGTGCAGCAACAATGTGGTAAAATGCAGTCTCAAAGGGCTTACCTTCTGTCCTGAAGTTGAACTTTTCATGTTTGCATCAAAATCTGTGAGACTGATGACACAGTAGTGTGATAACTATCATCTACCTTCAACTAAACATCTCCCTACATGGAGGATGGCTCATGGCAGCTGTTAGTTCTCCACAATCTATGAAATTTATTTAGTATTATCATAATTTCTTCCGTGCACACACTCATAGAAGTAACATAAAAACAAAACAAATAAAAAACAAATTCAAATTGTACAAAATTCACAATGTTAAATAATGAATTCAAGTTATCTAAAATTAAAATTTATTTTCTTACTTGATCCTCAGACTTTCAGCAGAATGTAAAGATCAAGATGGATCATGTATGGACAACTCTTCCGCCCATCATGTTAGAGTGGTTGCAGTATTTATAATCATGTGTTGTTAGATCAATACAAAAAGGTTCTTTGTGCTTGTCTAGATAAACTCACCTAGTACTGGGTTGGACACCCTTTGTCTTCAGAACTGGCTTTTTCTTTCATAGCATAGATTCAACAAGGTACTAGGAACATTCCTCAGAGAGTTTGGTCCATATTGACATGATAACATCACACAGTTGCTGCAGATTTGTCAGCATCCATGATGCCATATCCCACATCCCGTCCACATTCTGAAGGTTCTCTATTGGGCTAAGATTTGGTGACTTTGGAGGTCCTTTGAGTCCAGTGAACTCATTGCATTGTTCAAGAAACCAGTCTGAGATGATTCCAGCTTTATGACATGGTGCCTTATCCTGTTTGAAGTAGCCATCAGAAAATGGTACACTGTGGTCATAAAGGGATGGACATGGTCAGCAACAATACTCCATTAGGCTATGGTGTTGGAACCATGCTCAATTGGTAGTAAGGGACTCAAAGTGTGCCAAGAAAATATCCCCCATACCATTACACCACCACCACCAGACTGAACTGTTGGTCCAAGGCAGGATGGATGCCTAACCCCCATGTTTTCATGCTGTTGACGCCAAATTCTGACCCTACCATCCAAATGTGGCAATAAGAAATGGAGACTCATCAGACCAGACAACGTATTTTTATTTCTATTTCTATTCTATTGTCCAGTTTTGGTGAGCCTGTGTGAATTGTAGCCTCAGTTTCTTGTGCTTAGCTGACAGGATTGACACCTGGTGTGGTCTTCTGCTGCTGTAGTCTATCTGCATCAAGATTGGACGTTTGTGCTTTCAGAAATGCTCTTCTGCAGACCTCAGTTGTAACCAGTGGTTCTTTGAGTCACTGTTGCCTTTCTATCAGCTGGAACCAGTCTGGCTGTTCTCCTCTGACCTCTGGCATCAACCAGGCATTTCTGCCCACAGAACCAGATCATCTGTTTCTGAAATACTCAGACCAGTTTGGCTGGCACCAATAACCATGCTACTTTCAAAGTCACTTCAATTATCTTTCTTCTTCATTCTGATGTTTGGTTTAAACTACAGCAGATCGCTTTGACCATGCTTATATGTCTAAATGCATTGAGTTGTTGCCATGTGATTGGCTGAGTAGAACTTACATTAACGAGCAGTTGGACAGGTATGCTTAACAAAATATCCAGTTAGTGGATATTTATTTACCGAAACACTTGTTGCTGTGATTGGTATTTTAAAATATTCTTTTGCAACAATTTTTGTGAGCTCAAAATATCTGTTGAAGAAGGGGCACATGCTGGCTGAGCTTTTCAAAGCTACAGCTCAAGTGAAGCAGAAAGTTCTCCAACATATAGAGAATGGAGTTATTTTCCTTTAAAGTCCCACTCTGATCATCTTTTGATCTATTTTCAAAGTGTTCATAATCTATTAATTATGATTACACTGTTTTTAGCTAAAAAAACAACACCAACAATCTGCGTTGTTTTCTAGGACATACTTTCTGTAGAGCAGCAATAGTTCATTACAAATTCACCTCTAAGTTGACATTGGGTCTGCTGGCACAGAGTAAGTGTGCCTTCATTTCCCATGATCCCTTCGTTAACACGCTGTCCCTGTAGCTGCAAGCCCCTCACAATCCCTAGTTAATATTACTGGTGCAACAAAAATGGATAGTGGAGCTATTCAAGTCGTACAGTTTTGAACCAGATTCCAGCTCAGACGAGGAAAACGAAGAAATTCATGGACCTATTTGTCTGCAAGTGGATGCATCAGAGTGGAGAGGAGGAGGAAGCTTGTGGCCCACTGATTGTAGATGTTACGTAACAAGACCAGAAGCTTTTTCAAACGGCATTTAATGATCTACTCCTGATTCCCCATATGAATAAAGAATTACTCAGAAATGCTGTTTTAATTCTATTTTTCTTTATAAATGTCCATCATGAGAAAAATGCAAAAGAACATGTTAAAAACACCATTTTCATTGGAATGGGTCCTTTAAGGACAGCATTCTTTGGGACAGGTTGATGATTTCCAAATGCATTTGGGTAAAATAAAAAGGGTCTGAGTGCTTCAGTATCTGATTGGAATGATCCAAGGGTTTTCAAGTCAGTAAAGGAGGACGTCTTTTAAGGAACTTGATCATGCTACTGTGCTCTAAGTAGAATAGAAACAGAGAGGTCCAGCACTGTAACTACAGGGTTGGCACCTGATTTGAAGGCTGTGATGAGGGTTGTATAAATCTTGGATTACTGGTGTGAGGGAGTGCATTCAGCCTCACATCAATAGACAGCTTTGTTCACTCAAAGTGTACCAGGTGTGTAGGTGTGTGTGTGTTGTGTGTTTGCGTGTACACAGTCAAGTTAACCTTCTCTGGGTTTTACACTCACTTGTGATATTCTCCATCTCCTCGACATTTTACACTGAGTGATGCACATGCACACACAAATACACCCCCCACACACACATAGACAAGCAAACATGCAAATTGAATTTTTTTATACATATTTTTCCACAAAAATATTTCCATCACTCATTAGAGGGGAATAGATGCGGTGTAGAAATTTTCACCAAAACCAGATGTAACTATAAATTTCACAACAATCTTTGAAAAACAAACAAACTGAAAAGTCAAATGATTTAAAGACATTTACAACTACATAGAAAAGTAGGCCAAAAATACAGAAATATTAGAAAATTACAAGAACGTAAAAAAATTCACAGCATGTTAAATCTAGTTATTTTTAAAATGGGAAAAATTGCTTCTGCCTCTTAGCTAGAGTTAGTACGTCAGTTAATTGGCTTAATTGCCTGCACCAGCTGCCTGGTGTGACCTCCATAGACCAATTTTCTGCAGGGAGGTCTCTGATTTTATTTTTTTCTTAGTTTGCGTTGGCTTTGGTAGTTTCTTTTGTTGTTTGCGGTTGAAATTGAACTCCATTGTGGCTTGGTCTTTTGATTGGCAGTTGGTTGTCACATCGTCAGCTCTAGATCTGTCTTATACCATGAGCTAAGCTCTTAAGATTTTCGCTTTCAAGCAGCAACTTCAAATGAAGCAATGAAGTCACAATGAAAAGATTCTGGCAAGTGAACTGGCGCCTTAGGGGAGGGAAGCAGTTTTTTAATTTTTTTTTTTTACCATTTTTGGTGTGGGTGAGGAGCTGTTGACTTCAACTGAACATATTGTTAGGTGGTGGAAGGAACCCATCAAAGATCTCTTCAACCCTGCTGACACCAACTCAGCAGCCTCATGGTAGAGTGTTCGCCCTGAAGGCCCGTACACACCGGGACGATTATTCGCCAGGCATTATTCGCCAGCGTTTTTCGCCACGTTTTTTGTGTTCACACCCAGGCGATTTTCGCTGACGATGAGCCGAGCGAACATGCAATTTCATTCCCTGACGTTAGATGGCACTTCATGTAAACAGAAGCAAGTATTTACGCGATTGTCAGAATCAAACAAAGAAAACATGAATATTTCCAGCACCAGCTGCTCCAACTGGTGCTTGGTTCGGGGATATTTTATAATGTCCGTCATTATTTCTTCGTGGCAGTGTAGACGCTACTCGGCGTCTATCTTCTTCGCTGGTATGTGTGCTCAGCGATGCAGTTTTGTGTTTGAGCGCCCCCAAGTTGTGTTTTACTGTAACTTCAGAAGCTCCAGACACGTGTGCAAAAGCGCCATTCTCATTGGTCGAATAGATTACGACGCGACGCGTCGGAAAAAAAAAACGAACCCGAGGCATTTTTTTTTTTTGACGCTTTGACGCGTGGCGTTTTTTCGTGTCGGTGTGCACACTCTCATTGGTGCCCTTTGTTTAGTCACGAGGCGTTAAACGTCGGCGAAAATCGCGCACGAAATTCGTCCCGGTGTGTACGGGCCTTGAGACTGGTAGGTCATGGGTTCAAATCTATGGGCGAGCCATACCACAGACCCAAATGGGACCCAAAGACTCCCTGCTTGACACTCAGCATTAAGGGGTTGGATTAGGGGTTAAACCACCAAATGGTTGCAGAGCACTGCTGTGTCTGCAGCTCACTACTCCCCCAATGGATGTGAAAAATGCAGAGAACAATTTTCACAACGTTCTTTAACTTTGACACACCTTCCATTGAGGAAGCAGAGGCTAGAGAGTCTGGGTGGGGCTGTCCATCCCCCAAGCTAATGTATGCAAGGTGGTTGAAGAGCTCCTCGATGTCATGTCATTGTGGATGGAGTCCACCCCGAATACCTCATGTCTCTAGATGATATAGGAGGCCAACGAATCTCTGCAGCATTGTGTGGCCGTCAAGGACAGCACCACTGGATTGGTAGACTGGGGTGGTGGCTCCTTCTTGTTAATGAGTGAGGGAAAGACAGAGCATGAGATCGACAGGTGGATTATGCAAGTCTGTTGTGGTAAAGAGGGAGCTTAGTCAGAAAGTGAATCTCTCAATTTACCAGTTGATATTTGCTCAAAATACTCATCTATAGTCACGAGTTCTTAGTCATGACCGAAAGAATGAGGTCCAGGATCCAAAAAGCAGAAGTGAGTTTCCTCTGCATGTTGGTGCTAAGGCGAAGAGCTTGGTCATCTGGAGAGAGCTCGGTCTAGACTCACTGCTCCTATAGATCAATGGAAGCATCTGGACCTCCTGGACGTTTTATCAGGAAGGTATTCTGACATGTTGTGTCAGGCGGCGACCCAGAGGAAGACCCAGGACAATGTCTCTCAGCTGGTCTGGAAATGCCTTTGGATTCCCCCAGAGGGGCTGGAGGAAATGGTAATGGGAAAGTTCAGCCTGAGCATCCTTGCTTAAACTGCTGCCACCTCAATCTGGTCCCAGATGAGAGGAAGAGAATGGACGGATGTCTCAACTAAGCTACAATATTTTAAATGTGCAAATTGTTATTTTGCCAAAATATCTTGTTTCTTTCTAATTCAATTATTAGCAGAAATTTATTTTTTTCATTTCCAATTGTGGCACAATCCAAACAGTAAAATATTTTTTGTAAGGAGGGTTTGTTATAATAAACAAATAATGTACCAAACCCAATTATTTCTTTATTTTGCGCAATGTTTATAGGATGCTTTTATAAATGTTACTTTTTTCCAGAAACAGAATCCATGAAAGAAGACACTTGCATCAAAGTTGTTTTGTTTTTCTTTTATTGTATTATTTTGAAAGCAGTAAAATTCCATTAAAAGTAATTAGTACCAGGTACAGGAATCTGGTATGCATGAGCAAAAACGAGAAACTGCTAGAATTACTTTGAAGCGGGTTGAGGTGCAGCTTTTTCCATGGGACCTATAAATGCGTAATGCATTCCTAATTCCTCTGACGGCACCAGCAGGTCGATGTGTTTCACTGAGATAACACTAATATGGTGAGAGAAAAAACTGTTACATGAAAATACAGGAGCAGGTTCAACTGAGATTAACTCAGAGTTATCTCAGATTTGAATTTAATCACAAAGATTGTCAGATTTAATAGCTCACCATCTAGAAGCTTCTTAGCTTTAACTTCATAATGTTATTTAGTTGAATAACATTAAGTCAGATCTGGAGATTTTGACACATTTCAAGACATCTATGACCTTTCCGCCCCCCACAGTTATTTTAAGAAAGGTGAGTTTGCTTTGATCCCATTAGAGTTTGTTTCATCACACAGAGTTTCAGTCAACATTGTGTCCCCTCAGCTATTTCACAGAGAGTAGAGCGTTGAGGATGGAAGGATTAAAGGAAGTAGAGACACAAGGAGTGGTTCAGGTATCTTTGGGTTTGGCTGGCCACAGAGGAAACAGATACTAAGAGTAGGGTGAGCAAGAAGAGCAGGACAGGGTCCCCTTTGTTAGGCTCCATCATCCAACAACGAGGCTGTTATCTAACTAAAATGGGGCTGTGGGTGGGGCCTTTTTTTTTTTGCTGTAATCACTGGGGGTAACGAGGCGCTTTCTCAGCCGCTCTGCTTTCCAGTGCTGGCCCTGACTCAAGGACCTTTTTTTTCAGGTTTGGGCTGAGGGAGAGTCCATGCAAGAAGGATCAGAGGGCAACTGCCAGACAACGGGCCTTGATGTTCAATGCTGAACATCTAGTTCTGTTTGAAAGGGCTGATCTTTTACAGTTCATACCAGTTCTGCCAACAGTACAAATAGGGAGTATAGACAGTATATAACAGTGTGTCTGTTCACCCTCATGAAAGCATGAAACCTAAAGCTGAACAGAAGAAGTGGTGCAGATGTGGGGATGACTGGCAATGGAGTATTTTTGTGCTCCAGGAAAGCACAAATAAACTTCTTTTACACAATAAAACCACTCAAACAAATCAACTTTGTCAAATGAAAGAACTAAAAGGAGGTTTGGTCCTGAGCTGAGAAAAATCATTTAAAAACTGTAATATGATATTTTTAAGTGTATGTTTTGTTAAACAAAGACTGATCGATAGATATTTTATTAGGCAGACATAAAATAAGTTGGTAAATTTGCCCAACTTGTTTTCCCCTTCTTTCATATGTTTATGCAAATTTACTGTTGATAAAATGATCATATGTGGTTTCCTGTCTGAAATCCTAAAGAAACTCTTTATAGGGTGTCATATGATTTAGAGATGTTTTAGCTACTCTAACCATAGTAGCAACAAAAACTCATTCAGCTACACACTGTACTTTAAGTGAGCAGAAATCAAAACGAACTCTAGAAATACAAAGTAAACATGAAAAAAAAGATATTTTTTTAGTACAATTGGCACATTCGCACAGTTTTAGAATGAGAACAGAATGGAGCACTGTGTACTGTTAGATTATCTCAGCAGATACAGGTCAGCCGATAAGAGAAGGTCAGCTTACTCACGCAGATAAGATGTCAAACTGGGATTTTATTCACTCTTTTTACTGAGAAGCTGTCTGAGATTTCCAATCAGGAAGACAGGAGAGAATGTTGCGGGTTTGTGTATATTTCATATTGATCTCTTTAAAGGAAACTTCATGGCTACAGTGCACTCAAGAGGACAGCTATTTTTTTTTCTATCTGATTTAGTTTTTCTGAGCACAGTGTGATTTTCAAAGACACTAAACACACAGCAAAACATGCCAAATGCTGTTGAGCTGTCAATAATTTTAGTAATGAACACGTTCTTGAGGCTGTTGGACTCTGTTTATTGTTGTTGCATAAAAAGTAAGTCATTTGTTACCTCACGATTTATACCTTAGTGAAAACTACTCTTACAGGTGGATAAGGGCAAATCTATGCGGGGCACACAGGTGGCCCAAAGGAAAAAGCATTCATAGATCTCCGAACGAGTCTGTTGAGCGTAAATGTTTATGGACACTTTTTTCCACGTGATGGGGGCTGACTCGTATGGGCGCTGTGGGTTTTTGGGTTTTCCTGGCCCAGAGAGGGTCAAGGCCAAGAGGCACTGCATCTTAAGGGGAGCGCATGTGTGTCTTGCAGCTCCCTTGAGGCTCGTACGGCCACTTTAAGGGACGTCATTCTGTTTTCCCAGTGTATTTAAATCATCTGAATCATATATATGAACAAAGAATTTAAGTCAGCCTTCGCCCAGAAGTGGCCGGGATAGGCTCCGGCAGCCCCGTGGCCCCGTAAGGGAAAAACGGTTAAGAAAATTAATGAATGAGTGAATTTAAGTCTTTCAAGTTTACAAACAAATCTGTTGGGCTACACTAAAACATGTGCCATAGATACAAACAATTTACTGTAATTGGTTAGTTGTTTAATGTTGTTACAAATTGTCTATTAAAATTTTCTTTGAAATAATAAAGGTATTTATCCATCCATTTATCTGCTGACCAAAAAGTAAGGTTTCTGTTGAATGGAAACATTTGATTCTTTTTAAGGTACTTGTGGACTTAAGAGCACATTCTGATTCCCTTAAATGCATTTTCAAGATCAAACCCGGGCTCCTCAACAGTACTGTGCTGTTTTTTCAGGAAGAACCTCAGAGAGAGCCGTTTGGCTCAACAAATGTCTCACAATGTTGTGATCCATGCATAATAACAAATGCCATGTAGATATTACTCCAAGCATTTGCACGCCTATGAGAAATTACAATTGTCACACAGTGGTATCTGCATGTGACAGTCAGGAGGGATGACCTGTGGTGAACCCTCCAACAAGGACAGTAGAAGTGAATGCTTCTTGTAGTAACTCGTTGGTTCAGTAGTAGTGGCACGCCCACTTGGCTCATCAGTGAACTAAAACTGTACTTTTAAGAAAAACAAAGACCCTCAATGAGTTCTTAGGCCTGTCTCTGTGGTTTAAAAAGAGCTAATTCTCCTGCAGCAAAAAAAGACACTTTTAATAGTTTACTTTGCTCTGCAAAACTAATTTTTAGAAGAAAAAAAGACAAGGACTCAATGCTATCCATCATTTTAAGTACATTTAGCAACCTGACCTCAACCTCATCTAACTTGTTTTTAGTAAGCTTTACTAGAAGGTTTAAACCACACAAACAAACAGTCAACTATCAGTAACAGTTGAATACTATAGGCTCAGGATAAAAAAGCTAAATACTTAAGCTGGTTTTTCATTACATTAGACACAGTTTTGTGCTCAGTAAACTTGTTTTACAGAGTTACTAACTTGTGTACATGACAACAAGGAATAGACTTGACCGACTGAAAGTTTTCCCTACAGGAAATCAAAAGATCAGATAAACCCTAATCCTAACCCGGGAAAAGTGGCAATTTTCAAAGTCTCTGAAAATAGTCGGATCTTTAACTTATGTTCTCACCCCTACAGATCTTAACATCTGTTACTGTTTCACTACCTGTTTTTTTTAATACATTTTCAATTTGAACAAGTTCAACATGGTTTCTCCTTGAATGGAAATGAGACAGAAACACCCTGTCTGAGCCAGCCGTCCTGCCACGGCGCCTGCTGCCGGCTCTGCAGTTCTTAGCCGAGGATCTAAGCCCCTCAGCTAGTAGTGTTGTGCTGAAGCACGCGCCCTGCCAGACACCCCCCCATTAGAAAGCCTGACTCCCCCGCGCTCTACCTCCTGAAGATATCCTGGTCGATCTAATAGCGATTGTTTCAAAGATTAAGAGCTTTGGTCAATGGTCACATTTAAAAGCATTCAGAAAAACTTAAAATACAATGCTTTTCCATATACCAAGATCGTTTCACAAGAATTTTACTTACAATTTAAATCCAAAATAAAACTGTCTATGACCATTAAATCTCCACATGGTTTCAGTTTAGACTCTGAGTAAATGCAGGTTTATGCTAAACTTGAAGCCAATTTTTTAAAAGATTATATTGAGGCATTTGATTGGTCAGTTTATAACAGGGATCACTAACTAGCGGACCGCAGTCCAGATGCGGACCCTGATCCAAACTTGACAAAAGATAAAGATAAAGTCCCACTATCGGTCACACACCACGGTGTACGAAATTTGTTCTCCGCATTTGACCCACCCCCTGTGGGAGCGGTGAGCTGCGCTCGAGAGGCAGCAGCGTTAAGGGCCTTGCCCAAGGGCCCTCATTAGGTGATGTTAATTGCTCACCATTGATATGGTAATGTCCTATTTCCATTGTTCATTTGATTGTTCAATTGAATCCTGGATTCCTGCGTGGCAGCTTTCCACCTTACCAACCGAGCTACCCAGCCGCTCATGAATTTTACTTTATTTATCCCACAATGGGGGAAATTGTTTTCCGCATTTTGACCCATCCCCCGGGGGAGTGGTGAGCTGCAGAAGAGCCGCGCTCGGGAGACGACAGCTAGCTGGGGAGAGCGGGGATTGAACCGCCAACCTTTCAGATGTTAGACGACCTGCACCACCGCCTGAGCTAAACTGCCGTAAAACTAATACAACGAAAGCCTCTATTTTAAATGGAGCAGCTGTTGCTGGTATTGGAATTAACACATTCTCACTCCCTGATAGACTGAAAAACATCCAACATTTGTTCAAATGCACATTCTTCAGGGGAGATGTTTGATTTGTGGAAGAGGCTAATGGGGGCTCCTTTCGTCTAGTTTTCTTGGTGATGTCGGCATTTGTTCTGTTAGTGTTCTTGCTGTGTGGGTATGCGTGTGTGTGGCACACAGTTCCATGTGTTTTATGTTATGTGATATTATACTAAAATAAAAACGTTTTGAATTGTAGTGAATTAGTTTGAGGTGAAATTTAGATATTAATTACATGTAGATGTGCCACCAATCTTCGGCTACTTAAATATATTTTACCCTGAATATTTACACGTAATTTATTTTTCTGGACCTGAACTTCAAGAAATTTATTCTAACTGGACCTCTTTAAATTTTAGTTGAAGACCCCTGGTTTACAACTTGAATAACTTGCACGACAGAGAAGATATCATGAAAAAATTAGGATAAACAAGAACATGTTTAAAAAAAAGGTAGCAGAGTAAGATTGTTTATTCTGACAAATAGAATGACTAAGTAATAGCTGTTTATTTCTCTATAAAAGTCTATAGGATTTTGGCTTCTTGAAGCCAGTGGTACTTTCTGTTTAGACTGCCGGGGGGGAGGGGTCAAACAGTTTAACCCTTGTGCTATACTATGACCCCACCCTTACATTGACGTGTTCTCCCTACCATGACAAAGGTGGATAAAGGTGAAGAGGATTTCATGTAATCCATGGACACCAGTGAAAATCACACATTAATGAAGAAAAAAGGTTCAGAGCACTGTCTAGTGGGTCTAGATGACCCAACTCACAACGTTAAAGTGCCTAGGATAGCACAAGGGTTAATTCTGAGATCAATAGAACAACTCAAATGTGTGGCTGACTGATTCCTGATTTGTGAAACAAGTGTAGCCAGTCCTGTGCTGTCTGGGTACATTTTTCCATGTTTTCTCTTTGCAGTCAGTGGTCTCTTTTTACTCTGTGTCGGAAAATTACAGTATTACTTTACTTCTGTAGGCAGCTCTGCTCCCCCAATGAACAGGCCTATTGAAGCCTGTATCAGTTCCTAACTTCTTACGTATGGGGATACTTTGTATCTCACCTCCAATCCTTCCAAATGTTTCCTTCTTTTTTAACTTAGGCCAAACGTGTGAGGAATAACAACTGACAACATGTAACATCAGACCCTTACAGCTCTAATTGTTATTAATCCAGGCTGTATTCAAACTTTATTATGTTAGTTATGGGTATGATTCACAAATTTGTTTTAAGATTTTACATAGGATGCCCTCCATGACACAACACTCTTCATTTATCCAGACTTGAAGTTGGTACAGTTCACAAAAATTACTAGTTTGCGCCCTCTAGTGGTTGGAACGTAGACAACCACAGTTAAAGGTTAGCTCATTTCAGGTAAGAACAACTGCTGTTATGTTTTCCTGTGCTCCCATCACATTATCTTTGAACTGGTTTTCTTTGTGCAATAGTGGATGTTTTTAACTGCTCTTCTGATGTCCAAAAATATCAGAATTTAATAGCAGTTGGTGCAATCATTTACATTACTTTTGAAGGTACACTAAAACATGTGCAATAACATTTTCTATTTTTTTAAATCTTATTTTTAAGATTATTATTTTTTTATGCCTTTTCTTTTTATAGTATATGTATAATGTAGTCCATTATTATTATTATTATTATTATTATTTTTTGCTTATTTTATTTTCTAGCCTTCTTTTAGCTCATCTTCACATTGTGAAATATCTATGTTGCCATAACGGCCTAATTTTTCTTTAGAGATCAATAAAGTCTTATGCCTAGAAAAGGTAACGTCCCATGATGGAGTGGACATAGATTTAAATAACTAATGTATTCTTTGTTAAACACAAAGGCATTTAGTCTCAATTATCTAATTTTAATAGAATTGAATTGTTGGTACTTAATGTGTTTCTTTGGCCCACAATTTAATGTTGCAAGCGGTTTTTTGTGAAAATGATACAACCAATGTGGATTTGGGTTTTACCAATTTTAGAGTTGAACTTCTTAAAATAAAAACAAATTTAAAGCAAAAATCTGAATTTGTGCATTCATTAACATGCTTTCAGATCAAGCTCTGTAAAGGTAACGCTTGTGCTATCCTAGCCATTTTGACATTGGGAGTGAGATCATCTAGACCCACTAGACAGTGCGCTGATCTTTTCTCTTCAATGATTTGTGATCTTCACTGGTGTCCATGGATTACATAAAATCCTCTCCACCTTTATCCACCTTAGTCATGGTAGGGTTAACACATTAATGTAAGGGTGGGGTCATAGGATAGCACAGTTACTGTTGTTAACCTTTTGACAACCAGCATAAGAACTAAAAAAATGTTCAATGCTTCAGAAGGTTAAGATCTAACTGGGAACAGAGAGATTTAATTGCTGCACGCTATTTAAATAAAGAGAAACAAAGATCCTTACATAATATGTTACATTATTGCATCCTGTTTTAATGAAGGATTTCTTTTCCAAATACTTAGACATACGTCATATCACCAAGTAGTTTTGATCAGGCACTTTGGCTTCCTCGCTCTGTCCAAAATCCTCCTCAGGTTGATTGGAGTTTGTAGCTTGGAAGGCTGCAGGGTCCCAGCGACCTTTAATAGAATTAAGTGGGTTTAGAAGGTGAATGAATGTTAAGTTTGGTGTAATGAAACATATAAATTCCTGTTTGTAATACAGATGTAATTTGCATTTGCAAAATAATTGGTAAAGTGGTAAATGACACAGATTTGTCCAGGGCTCTTCTCGCCCAAGGACACCTCAACACATGGATGGGGGGAATCGAACCTGAAACTCTTCTGATCAGAGGTCGACCACTGCACCACAGAACATTGTGTAAAGATCGACAGGTTCTCCTGATACTAGTTTGTTTTTAATAAAAAAAAAACCTAATGGATAGAATTTATCAAATGCCAATCATAGTAAAATACAAAACATTTTTTTAAGAAAAACATAATCAATACATGAAACTAGTTAGACCTTCAAACATTTTTCATACAGTGAGAGAAATATATTGATTTCTGCATTTCATTTTACATCACAGGAACTGTGAGGAAGCTTCTTCCAGCTGAGGCATTTCAATCTCACCACTAGATGTCAGTTTCTCACTTGTCCAAATGCATCTCCTGGAGTGTTGGAAAACTTTTAGACCAATCAGATTGGAGAGGCATCATGTTAATTGTCTGCTGCTCATCATGCTCTGAATCAAATTGTTGACACCAACTTTTTTTAACTTGTCCTGTCCAACAGCTGGGCAGGCAGATGAGAGCTGACAGCCTCTTGTGTTGGACATATTTTACTTTAACAATAGGGGTTATTAATCTTCAGACAAACCAAAGGTATGTCTGAATAAACCCCTTTTGTAATTGAGGCCAAACTTTATTAATTTCAATCATGTTTGAAAATCTTTGGTGTTGGACCGGACGGAAAAGGAAAGAAGGGAAGAAGAGAGAGGGATGTTAGAAAGAGAGGGGGGGGGGTAAGAGGGTGATAATAGGAGGGGGGGATAAGACCATGAAGCAGCATAGAGCAACAAGTTTACTGGTTGTTTATCATTACGGTAAGGTTCAAATGTAGTACAAAAAGGGTCAAATGCCATCAACACACCTGCTAGCTGCAAAAATGTCCTCATGTCAACATGTACACAAAACAGATAATGTTCACACGCATACTTATGCCTTAAAACCGACTAGTGTGAAATCTTTCATTCATTCAATCATGCAAACTATTAGTGCAAAGGTGAGCTAACACCTGTGCTCAGGTGAGTGTTTATGTTCTTCTAAAATGGATGGTGGAATGTAAAATGAAGGAGGGAGAGTGACCAGCCACCCCCACACCGGCGACCCCCAATGCCACACGGCAGCAGGCAGGGGACAACCGCCCCCCGGGCGACCAAATCCGCCACCCAGGCCAGGACCAGCAAGACCGCCGGGAGGCCCACAGAGCCAGCGAGCAGGGAAGCACAGGGGGAAAGAGAGCGCCGCCCCAGCCGCGCCGGAAGAGCCCAACGCAGGGCCCCACCAGAGAAGGGCACCCACAGCCCCCGACAAGCACCCCATCACCCCCCAGGAGTTCTGGGCATCCCCCCGCCCCAACCCGAGGTACGAGCCAGGACCCCCCATGGGGGACCCGCTCCGCACTCCAGGCAGCCACCCACCCGGCCCACGGTTGGTCCGGGGAGGAGCAAGGCAGGGGCCAGCCGCCCCCACCCCGGAGGGGAGCACCCCAGGGAAAAGGGGGCCCACAAGGGGTGTTTTAAACATGGCCCAACCAGGCTTGGCCACAGTTAGAAATTTGGCGGGGCCCAGCGCTCAGGGGCAGGGACCGCCCCTGCACCGCCCCTGCACCGCCTGGCCCAGGAAACCGGCTCCCGGGGGACACGGCAGCCGCCGCCAAGGGCCCCGTACCCACCACCAGGGAAGGGGTAGGGGACGGATGGTCCTAGGTCCCACCTTCCTTGCAAAATGTGTGTGCGTGTATGTGTGTTTGTGAGGGTGTGTGTGTTTTACGTTGTTGACACTAACTTTGAGGATGGGTCCTCCACCTAGGCATCATCAGCTCTGAGTTGTTGGATGAATATGACGTCAGCCCCTCGTTCTCCTTGTTTGCGCTGTCAGTGCAGAGAGGGTTCCACTTTTCTGACTTTGAAGACTGACTTATAATACTTGACAGAAAACCATACTTTATGAATTCTGAATTCTGTGTTTTAGGTTTGGTAAAGATGTTGAGGTTTTAAGTACCACAAGAAAGTGGCTGACTTCTTGCAAAAATAACAGTGTTATTTTTGAAATGCTAATGTCTTATTTTAGGGATGAATTCAAAGGTGTTTATGATTGGTTTTATTTAAACAAAGAGTTAAAACAACTAACTTTATGCAAAAGGAAAAAATAAGAGTGCAAAAATGATTTTATTTATGACATCAATACAATGGAAAAGCTGAACACAAATGCCTAAAAACCTTAATGCCACAGCCAGTTTGCTTGTAAACTTCCAAAATTAATCATCCTAAAAACAATGCAGTTATTGAGTTTAAAGTTGATGATCATGAGTTCTTCAAAAATATGAAATCAGGCAAATTATAGTCTTTGTTACCACAATCGCATGTAAAAACAGTGGCTTTAACTGAAAAATGAGAGATTTTGTGGTTATGAAAATTATGCTCATGCGTAAACTATAAAAACTGGTTCTATTTTCCCTGTAGCATACCACTCAAACCATCACTTACAAAATGCAAAACTGCCTTGTAGAAACCAATGAATAGAATGCAATCAATCAAGTTGAGTCAAGCTTTGTAACCTCCCATACATCAACTTCTAGGAATCAGGAAGCACTTCCTTGTCTGCTACAAATGAAGATGATCAAGTCTTAAAAAAAGGCAAACAAAAATGAAAAAGATGTAGAATAATAAGCAAGAAAGAACATCATTTAAATATCTTAGGGTGACACTATAAGTGATGAGCCTGTGAAACTGGATTTTCTTGGTTTAATGTTGCCAAACTGCACACTGGTGCAGATGGTACCTAAGAACACCTTCCAGGAAGCACCAGGTCAACCACAGTTGCAGCCCATGGAGAGCATGCAGATTGCCTTTGGTGGAGCCTACATACCTGCAAATGATACTGTTTCTGTGAAGTGCAAGACCAACAAATGTGTAGCTTTACTGTAGCCACCCATGCAGATAAAGCAGTTGAGGGTGAAATACATGTGAAGAACTACAGTTGGTGGGTTGTATAAACTATTTTTGTAATTTAGGCTATACATTATTCATACTTACGGTCGGTGTGGTGGAAGTTCTCCAGCGGTGCTCCGTGAAGCGAGTCCTGATGAGTTCCACTGACGTCACCCGTGGCAAAGGTTTCCTGAAGCAGGAGAGCAAGGTTAGTCAAAGGCGAGACGCAAGACAGAGAGCAAAGCAAAATCTGACTTGAGACCAGGGTTAGTCACCATAAGGGGTAATGATCTGGCGATGAACTGGTGGATGAGGTCTCCTTTTAACAGCAGGGCTTGATGAGGTTGAGTGACGACAGCTGGTGGTGGTTAGGAGAGGAGCAGCTGGAGGAGGGGAGGGGAACTTTGTAGAAGACCAGACCCAAACCATGATGTTTCCACCCCTGTGCCTCATACTGGGCTTTGTGTTCTTGAGATGTGACTGAGCATTCTTCTTCCTCCTTCGAACACAGTGAGTGGCATTTACACTAAGGCGTTCCATTTTGGTTTCACCACATGACATTCTACCAGTCCTTCTCTGGATCATCTACCAATTAACCTATGAAACAAGTTTTTGGACAGTGGGAGGAACCCGGAGTCCCTGGATAAAACCCACGCCTGCATGGGGAGAACATGCAAAGTCCTTACAAAAGGCCCCCCCATTGGTGTTCTGAGCCAGTTGGAAATCGTTACCATTCAATATCCAAAAACAGTTCTTAGAAAATGAAGGAGGCTACAGACTGAGGGGATATAGGAACTTCAAGATCAAATTGATAAGAACCACAAAGAAAAGTTTCTGTGTGTCGGTGTGTGGCACTAAACTTTGGAACGGTTTAAGTAATGATGTTTTTGGTCTAGATGGGGTTGTGGGGAGCAGGTATTAGGTATTAGGGTGATAGTTCTCTGGCTCAACTCGCGCCTCCAGCCGTCCCCAGACTCATCCGGATGAGGCCCAACTGCTGGACTATTCAAACATGTAGTCGTAGGGTTAGATAAGCTAATTCTTCTCTAAGAGGGTTGTTACATTGCTTGTCTGTACTGGGTGAGGATTCCTCCTTCATGTGGACATCCTTGAGGTCCTTGACACTATACCACAGTATTTTACTCCTAGGTTTAAGTTTAAGTTTAAGTTTAAGCATGACATAGGGATCAGAGGATCTGCCCTCCAGTGGTTTGAATCCTATTTATCCGATAGGTACCAGTTTGGTAATTTAAATGGATAGTCCTCTCAATATAGTCCTAACTCAAGTTAGCTATGAAGCCCCACAGGGCTCAGTTTTAGGACCTATCCTGTTTATGATTTACGTGCTACCCAAAGGAAACATAATCAGGAAGCACAGCATTAATTTTCACTGTTGTGCAGATGATACGCAGTTGTATTTACCTGCAGCTGTCCCCTGGCCATTGCAGGTAGAAAAGCCAAATGGCTGCTCTACAGATGTTCTAGTGTTATACCATGACTAAGATCAAAGACCTTTCTAGGACACCAGAAAGAAGATTGTAGACCTGAACAAAATCGGGATGGCCCAATTTACAATAAGAAAGCAGCTTGGTGAGAAGAGATCAACTGTTGGAGCAATTATTAGAAAATAAAAACAAGATCACTAACAATCTCCCTCCACCTGGAGCTCAACAAAAGATATGACCTGGTGGGGTACAAATGATATTGAGAAATTGAAGAAAACAGACCAGAACTACACAGGAAGGATTGGTCAACAACCTGAATAGAGCAAGGAGGTTATTATGGTAACACACTGCGTTGTCTTGGATTCATTTCTTCCAGTGCTCCTTAGGTCCCCCTGCATAACCCTTGTGCTATCCTAGGCACTTTAACTTTGGAAGTTGAAACATCTAGACCCACTAGACAGTGCGCTGAACCTTTTTTCTTCAATGATTTGTGATTTTCACTGGTGTACATAGATTACATGAAATCTTTCTACCTTTATCCACCTTTGTCATGGTACACGTCAATGTAAGGTGGGGTCATCTAAGATAGCACAATGGTTATACCAGCACATTTCCAGACCCATCTAAAGTTCTCCAGAAACCATTTGGATGATTTAGAAGAGGATTGGGAGCAGTGGCAGTTCTACACTTACCAACTCCCCAGGTGAGTATGTTTCTGTGTTGATGTTGTCTCTTCTAGTCTTCTTGTTGCATTTGGCGCTCTGTTCCATTACTCCACTGCTGCTACACTTCTGCTGCAGATGTAACAAGGTTTCGGTATTCCCCCCCCCCCCCCCCCGTCAACAACATCCTGCTCATTCACTTGCTACACCTGTGAACGCACTGAGGAAGAGGAGGGTTGTGTCTTCATTGAATACAGAGGCGGAACAAAGAAGTGGATTAAATTTTTTTGTGTAGTGCATTCATTCATTCATATTCTTCCGTTTATCCCTTTTGGGGTCATGGTGCTGCCGGAGTCTAACCCGGCCATTTATGGGCGAAGGTCGGGGACACACTGGACAGGTCGCCAGTCTGTCACAGGGTAGTGTAGTGCAAAGTATGAAAAGTATTTATATGAAATAAAAGCCGTTTCATTCACAGCCGTCACATCACAGTTTTGTTAAGTCTGCCTTTCTTGTTCCTGTAGCCATAAAATCAGGAGATTTATTAAATACAATTGAGATGAAAATGTATTATATTTAACAAATCCAAATAAGTTATTTTTCCATGTTTAAGTAAAATGTAAATAAATTTCCGTTTTTATCAGGTTTGTTAATTTGTCCCATATTTTTTCAGAGTATTTACATGTCCAAAAAAAAATGAATCAACGTTTCCTCGAACTGAAAACTACGACGGAGTATTAGGGCCACCAAAAAAAAAAAAAAAAAAAAGTTAAATTACGAGATTTTATCTCGTAAATTTACGAGTTTTTATCTCGTAAATTTACGACTTAAAATCTCATAGATTTACGAGAAAAAAGTCGTAGATTAACAAATAGAAAACACCGAAGTTGTCCGTTTATCGGAGCCTATCTTGAAGATGAAATACGTGGAGCCTTTGTGAAGCTTTATTTCCGGATTACAGGTTTTAAAAACAAAGAGATTCTGAACCTTTTGATGACTCAAAATCAGATTATTGTCAGTGTAACCGTCTTTCCGGGGTTCAGTGTCAGTAAAGAAGAGTTTAATGCGTAAAATAAGGAGCTCAGAGACACGTTTGGATGCAAAGGATCGCTGCAGCCTTTATTCTGCTTTTCATTCACACCCTGAAGTTCATTTGTCAACTGACGTCATGAACCTGTCATCTTAACACCAATGCGGAAGTAAACAGTGTTCCATACGGCCCCTCCTGCAGATGAAACGTCCCGTTTCAGCATAAAACAATAAAGAGGAATGAAAAAAGTCTTTTATATTAGCATTAGAACGTTGAAAATGACAAATAAGTGCTTCTCCTCGGCGGAAGCGTCACACAAATGTAGAGATTTGTCTTTGGTGGAGGAAGTAGGATTGACGTGGACAGCTGCAGGAATACTGACGATGGCTTCATCGAGCTGCAGAGATCCTGCAAACCACCCATCAATAAATAAAACTTTAATAAATTGTAAATAAAACAAATGAGCTTCCAGACATTAGGAACGTTATCAATGAACATTCATCTCGCCTGTTTAACAAAGTTAGTGGGTCGGCTCTGCTGCTGCGTGGCGTTCACCTGCTGCTCTGCATGCTCACTTCCACTTTAATCATAAATTTACGACTTAAAGTTAAAATCTTGTAAATTTACGAGTTTTTTTCTCATTAATTTACGAGTTTTTTTCTCATAAATTTACGAGTTTTTATCTCCTAAATTTACGACTTTTTATCTCGTAAATTTACGAGATAAAAAGTCGTAATTTAACTTTTTTTTTTTTTTTTTTGGTGGCCCTAATACTCCGTTACGACGGAGTATTAGGGCCACCAAAAAAAAAAAAAAATCTTTTTATCTCGTAAAGTTACGAGATAAAATCTCGTAATTTAACTTTTTTTTTTTTTTTGGTGGCCCTAATACTCCGTCGTACTCCGTCGTAGAAAACAGAAAGAACAATTTTTAGTAATTTCCTTTCTTAGCCTTTGCATATACTGATTTGTTGGATGAAACCTATAAATGATTTTGAATGAAAACTCTTTCGCTTTGTTGTTATATTTGTTTGGAAGAAGCCAAACCTTTTCCCAAAAAAATTAACCATGAAGTGAAGTCCAGAAAGTAATGGCTGGGGATTCCGTTCTGAGCTCCTGCTGAAACAGTCTTCGGACGACTTTGTTTTGGTTTCTCAAAGTTGAGAAGCAGAGTTTGCAGACAGCAGTTTCCGTCACGTGAAGAGAAAAGTTATGTTTATAAATCATGGACCAAGCAAGTAGCATCTGTTTATGAAATGAAGACAGTTTGATGGGCATTACATCAGGCTTACGGTGAAGAGCAGGAAAAATACGAGGCCACCAACCTGTGAGAAAATGTAATTGGGAATGAAGTTCTACAGAGAGTTTGGATGAATCCAGTGTTGGTAAAGGTGAAGTTCAAATTTTTTCAGTCTAAATGCCACATCCTTTTGCAAGGGCACTTTGTCTCTCTCCAGAAAGCCATTCAGTGTCATCTTTGAAATGTTTCCCCCTCTTCTCCTGTTAAATAGTATTCCATTTGCAATGGTGGCTTTACAAAGATCACTGGAGGATTTTGGTGCTCTTTCAAGTCCTTTAGTGGTCTGTAGTCTTCTCCAGAGTGGAAAAATTGAGTTTTTTCAATAAATGAGAAAACTTGTAGGATTTTTTAAAATTTTACATTTTATTAATTGCCACCTTGGTTTTGTTATTTATTTCCTTTTCTGTTTTGTGCTGGTTAACTGTGTCACCCTCTGGGTGTTCTCCCCCTTCTGCCACAGCTCCCTGCAATATCTCATTTGGTTCACTATTTAAAGATGAGTTTTTTTCTTCTTTCTTTCTGTATGTGAGGTTCTGTATGTGAGTGTATTTTGGTTTATCCTTGTCTTTGGATCTTTGTTTGTACCTTTGGGGATAAAATCTCTGGAATTCCCTGAAACTATTTGAAAAAGGAACGGCACATTGGAATCAAATCACAACAGTTTGAAAAGGAGACAAAGTACAACACTTGCTTTAATGCAAACACTGATATTTTCAACAGAAAATGTGTCAGGATTAAGTAACTTTTAAATTGAAAGCAAAAAAACCCCCGAAAAACTTTACCATGAACCTTACAGGTTTAACCTCTTTTTTTTAAATTGATATATTCACTTAGCTTTATATTCATCACCATTTTAATCATAATATACACCGAACCCTCTTTGTTCTAGAAATATGTAAATCCAAATAACTAGCAAAGACTGAACTTTCTTTGTGAGGGTTTTGTAGCACTGAGGTAAGCCTGTTGATTTAACGACCACACCTCCATCTGTGCTGACTTCTAAAGTCATACGTAGAATAACTTACGATGCATAAACATCAACACTCAAAGTAACTGAATTGTAATTTCAATCTAAGCACAGAGACAAAAACATTTTTGAAACAGGCTGTAACAATGTCCAGTAACTTCTTGCTGAATCAATTCTTACCATATACAATTCTGTTTTCATGCCATGTTTATTTACCAAATTGTTAATAATAATAATAATAATAATAAACTTTATTTGTATTGCACCTTTCAAGATAAAAATAACAAAGTGCTTCACAGTAAAACACAGCAAAACACAGAATACAGAGAGAATTTAGAAAAAGCAATTTTAAAAAGATAGGTTTTTAGCTGCTTTTTAAATGAAAACACTGAGTCTGCAAATCTAGGGCTGAGTGGAAGGGAGTTTCAGAGGGATGGGGCCACTGCTGCAAAGGCTCTGTCACCTTTAGTCTTTTACCGGGTTCTCTTACCAACCAGCAGACCCTGGTCACATGACCTCAGGGACCTGCTGGGAGTGTACGGCTGCAAAAGGTCTTTTAGACCGGTGTTTTGTTATTGAGAGCTGTGTATGTTAAAACCAGGATTTTAAAATGCACTAAGCAGCGGGTAGGGAGCTAGTGCAGCTGGATTAACAACAGGGTGATGTGTGAAAACTTAGATGATTCAGTTAAAAGCATTGCAGTAGTGTTCTGGACAACTTGGAGCCGCTCTAAAGATTTTTTGCTCAAGCATGT
This sequence comes from Oryzias sinensis, assembly GCA_037389245.1. Taxonomy (NCBI): domain Eukaryota; kingdom Metazoa; phylum Chordata; class Actinopteri; order Beloniformes; family Adrianichthyidae; genus Oryzias; species Oryzias sinensis. The sequence goes on along the minus strand of CM074497.1, from coordinate 31,669,765 downwards.
TAAGATGGAGTTTTGCAATAATAAAGACGAGATGAAATGAAAGCGTGGATAAGCATCTCCAACTCAGAACGCGACACAATTGGACTCAGTTTTGCAATGTTTTTAAGATGATAAAAACAAGAGCAAACAAGAGTCAAGGGATAAAACGGGGTCGAGGGTTACCCCAAAGTTCCTGACAGAGGGCTTGATAAAGGAGCAAGGGGACCAAGCCACTGGACTATCTGGGGGAGGCAACTGTCAGGAGTACAGACTAGAACCTCAGTTTTGACTTCATTTAGTTTGTGAAAATTCATCCAACTCTTGACTGAATCCAGGCACCTGCATAAAATCTGTATTTTAAAAACATCCTGCGGTTTAAAAAGCACATAGAGCTGAATATCATCAGCATAATAATGATAAGAAACATCGTTAAAAGAACTTAAAATGTGCTGCAAAGGCAATAGATATAAAAGGAGGACTTAACCAGGAGGACATAATGGTCAAAGACTGCAGTCAAGTCCAGTAGCAGTAGCACAGAGCACTTTCCTGCATTACTCTGCATCAGGATGTCATAAGTCACTTTGAGTGGGGCTGTTTTAGTGGAGTGAGTTCCGCGAAAACCGTACAGAAACCGATCAAAAATGCCATGACTGTTGAAAGCAGTTGTAAGTTGGTGAGTAAGTGTTGGAATAATGTATATAGGTTATCTCATATTTGCTTATTTTATGCATCACCTTAGGTGATTTAATCATGTTTGCAGAAGTGTGTGTGTGTCTGAATCTGTTTCATAGGAAGGTGGAGGTGACACCCTTGGGAGAAAATATTTATCTTTGCGTCTTTTTAGCATTCTCCTGAGAACCTGTGTTAGCTGTGTCTAAAATGAATCGAAGGACGCTCTGTGTTAGTTTATCTGTGGGAAACGGCTTTGCAGGTCCAGGGATGATGTGAGAAGACTATGGAAGTATGGACATATTGCAATTAATGTTTCTGATAGAGCTTAGCTGTGTTTTTATCTGTTTCCCCTCCTTAGAGCTCAGCGCATGTGTAACTTAGGAACAACCCAAAACAATTTATTAAAAGAGGAGGCAGCAGAATATGCGCCAGAGTGGAGAGAGATTGTTTACTGGGTAGATCTCTGTCTGCTCTCCTCGTAAAGGTACCTTGTTCTGTTTGTCTTTCTTTCCTTTTTGAATTGTTATGATGTTGTAGGTTGTTTTAACCAAACAGCAACATCTTTTTCTCAAATTTTGGACATGAATGGGAGATTAGAAATAGGTCTAAAACTGCTCAAGAGGGATGAGTCAAGCCCGGGTTTTTTAAGGAGAGGAAGGACGGCAAGGACAAGTTAATTATTGACGGGACACAGGGACAAAGGGAATGATGGACTGGAAGACATCTTTGAGCAGAGATGTTGGCAGTACGTCGAGAGAGCAAAAGGATGACTTCATTGTGCTAACTTATCTGACTAGCTCAGGGAGAAAACAGGTTAGAATGTGTCTAAAATTACAGGGCGAGGTGGACTAGGACCAGAACCAGCTGAGTGACACAGAGAGCTTCTCACAGATCTTTTGAATGGATGGGGACGGAAGGTGGACTGGGCATCACAATAACACTAATGGTGTTGAATAGCACCTTAGAATTACCTCTGCTTTTGGAAATGAGATTAGTGAAGTAAGCAGCCCTCGCATCTCTAACTGCACTGTTAAAAGAAACTAAAAGATCCTTAAGATGAAGTAAATGAACATTTAAATGAGTTCTTTTCCATAAACGTTTGAATTTTCTGCAAGATCGTTTCAGACGGCGCATGCTTTCGTTTATCGATGGGGAAACCTTAGTGACAGGGGCCAGTCTAGTTTTAATGGGACTGACTTCATCTAAAATAGAAAGAGTAATTATTAAAAGTGCATAATAACGAATTAACATCTGTGCACGGGGAGAGGACCAGATTAAAAGCGTTAGAAAAGGTCTCAGCCAAGGAGGAGTTAAGCATGCAAGAGCTAACTTCTCTGGGTGTAGGCAAGAGTGACATTGAAAAAGAAAAGTTAAAATACAATGATGATCAGAAATAAAAATGTCCTCAGAAAAAATAGAGTCAATATGCACACCTAAGGTAAAAACAGGGTCGAGTGCTCCACCTTTAACACGTGTGGACCCAGACACTTGTTGAATAAAATTAAAAGAGTCAATGAGACTGCTAAAACCTCTGGCAAAGAGGTCTTAGTCATCATTAATGTGCATGTTAAAATGACCTACTATGATCAGGATAAACAGCTTCATAGTGGAAAATAAAATGTCGCTGAATTCATTTAAAAAGAGGCTGTTTGGTCCAGGTGGACGGTAGACAACAACACAGTACAGAGGTTTCTTTTCCCCGACTTTGATCACCTGAAGCTCAAACAAAGAAAACTGAGCCACGCTCACCGAGCGGCAGAGGAGACGACTCCGGAAGACTGCGGCGACTCCCCCTCCTCGACCCGATTGCCGAGGTCGTCCGATGAAGGAGTAACCAGCCAGGCAGAGTTCAATGAGAGATGAGTGAGTTAGAGATATGTTGTCACTGGGCAATATTGTTGAGGCACTTTGGCTTTCTGCCTCCGTCCACAATCATCCTCAGGTTGATTGAAGTTCCCATGACCTTCGACAGAAATAAGTGGGTTTAGAAGATGAATTATTGAAATGTTTTTTTTTTATAAAGCACATAACTTCCTGTTTGTGATAGAAATGTAATTTGCATTTGCAAAATAATTGGTAAAATGGTAAACGACATAGATTTTTCTAGCGATTTTCTAGCCCAAGGACACTTTGACACATAGATGGGGGGAATCAAACCTGCAATATTCTGATCAGAGGTTGGCCTGCCCTGCCACTGCACCACAGGACATAGTGTAAAGGTTTACAGATGCTCAAACTAATAGATTGTTATAGAATTTATCAAATGCCAATCATAGTAATATAGGAAACTCATTCTCATTATTTTAAAATGTGGGAAATAAAATGTATGCAGCATTTTTTTAGGAAAACATTAATACATGACACTTGTTAGACCTTCAATCTTTTTTCATAAACTCTGAAAAAAGAAATGTAATAATTAAGTAAAAACAGCTGAATCTTTAAAATTATCTGCCATATTCTTTTACAGACCCACTCCCATGAAAATGTTGTTTTTGAGGTTTTAACGTGTTGTTGTGGCATTTTTTAACGATGGAGGACATATATAAAGAAAATTAACCGTAAATTGCATTTCTTAACGATAATTTATTTAAATTGTTGTGAATAGAAAAATGCAGACTAAAATGCCATTTGAAAAAGATTGTATTTGTTATAGAAAATGAGATGGGCAGGCCAAAAGTTCCCCGCTCCACTCCATTCTGTCTACTGCTCATCATGCTCTGAATCCAATTGTCGACACTTACTTGGAAAATGGATCTCCACTAGTAGCTCCAAATTCTCCCGCTCCTCGTTTTCATTGTTATCCTGGATTGTTCTGTCAGTGTAGAGATCTTTCCTCTTTTCTGAGTTCTTTGAAGACTCAGTGAGCTTCTTATGGATGAGGTAGAAAAGTTCAGCCACGTTCAGCATCATGCAGATGGCCGATGAGGCCACCATGAAGATGGTGAAGACAGTCTTTTCTGTTGGCCTGGAGATGAAGCAGTCCACCGTGTTAGGACAAGGCCACTGTTCGCACTTCACAAGCCAGGGCATCTGGATGCCATCATAGATGAGGAACAAAACATAGATGAAAACACCTTCAAAAATGAGCCTGAAGAGAATACTCCAGGTATAGGTCCACCATAGAGGACCTGTGATGTGTAGGCGCGGCTTCTTCTCCTTCTGCTTCTTAAGTTCTGACTTCTCAGAGGACTGCTCGCTCTTCACATTCTTACGTTGTTTGAAGACGACATGCATAGTTACCAGCAAGGCTGGTGTGGAGACAAAAATGAGCTGCAGGCACCACAGGCGGATATGCGACACAGGAAAGAAGTGGTCATAGCAGACATTTTTGCATCCAGG
>CM074497.1:31649298-31665275 GCA_037389245.1 Oryzias sinensis | reverse complement strand
TGCGACACAGGAAAGAAGTGGTCATAGCAGACATTTTTGCATCCAGGCTGCAGTGTGTTGCAGGTGAAGTCCGACTGCTCGTCTCCCCAAACTTTCTCTGCTGCCAGAATCAGGATGGCAACGCGGAAGATGAAAAGAACAGACAACCAGATCTTCCCCAGACTGGTGGAGTTGTTCCTGACACGCTTCAACACGGTGTAGAGCTTATCCCAATTCATTCTGAGACCATGAAAGTGCACTGAAATCAAGACTGAAAAAGAGAAAACATCAGGTTTCTTAGTTTCTGCATAAACTAACTGACATGTAGAAGAGATCAACTCAAATTCAGGCACACAGAGAAGAAACAGGATTTAAAACTGAAGACATCAATTGCTCTTAAACTCACTACAAAGTTAATGAGTTTTAAAAACAAAACTAATGTTTGATGCAAAACGACAAAAAATATGTGAAACCAATCAATTACACAAATGGATGGAGATTACCCTCTAAACAGATATGGTATTTTTGAACAAGTTAGAACAATTAGAAAAACTGTGTGTGTGTGTGGGTGTGTGCGCACATGCGCGTAGGCACGTGTGTGAGTGTGTGTGTCGGTGTTTGGAATGAATATGTGGAATAGCCTGGACATTAAACAATTTACATGTACTACAAAACTTAAGATGGACGAACAAAAATAATGAAATCTCCAATTATTAATGGTCAAATAATTATTTGGAATAATATTAATTATTATGTAGAAAGTAGCTAACGTAATAGGCTTAAATAGGCATTGGTACTGCCCCTTTTTAACCCTTGTGCTATCCTAGGCACTTTAACGTTGGGAGTTGGGTCATCTAGACCCACTAGACAGTGCTCTGAACCTTTTTTCTTCAATGTTTTGTGATCTTCACTGGTGTCCATGGATTACATGAAATCTTTCCACCTTTATCCACCTTTGCCATGGTAGGGAGAACACGTCAATATAAGGGTGGGGTCATCTAAGATAGCACAAGGGTTAAATGTGCAATTATTTAATAATAATAACCAATTTTATTTAAAAGCGCATTTCAAGGAACTCAAGGACACTGTACCAAATAATAGTCAGTCAGTTCACAAACATATTCAATCAAAACACAATGAATAGTAGCTGACAGAAAATCAAAAGTGAATCAGAGTGAAGAAGCCAAGTAAACAGGTGAGTTTTGAGGAGTTTGGGAGCCAAGCAGCTGAAGGCGTGGCTCCACATGGTATCGAGCCATGCCGGGGGAAAGGACAGCTTTTCCCTTTTTCTTAAGCATTAAAGATGGTGATTGTATTTTGTAATATTGTAATAATTTGTATTGTTTTTACATGTTTTAAATAAAGGAAATAATAAAATAGTAATTTTAAAAAGTCTCAATTTGTTTCTAAATAAATAAGCAGATCTACAACAAAATGTAAAATAGGTCAAATAATCAGCAACCTTACCTAAACTAACAAAACTCATTTTATAAACAACAATTAGGTGACATTTACATTGTTTTTTCACAGTTTAAAAAACCTTCTTATGTTAAAAACCTGAAAACAGGAAAGAAATTCATACAAATGTATTGCAAAATGATGACTTAGTGCCAACAAAATCTAACAGTCACAGTAACAGTAGGTTGACAAGTTTACTGAATCCCTAAAGGGGTTACCAAAAACTCACCTGACTGAAGAAGTTTTCCAGACGGGAAGAATGTATCAAGTCTCCATAAAGAGAAAACACAAACAATCCTCAGTGACTTTGGTGCACAATCTGTGTGAGCAGCTGTAGATAGGAGCTCAGTCTCCTGTCTGCACTCCAGTTCAACAGAGAAGCACCTGGATCAGCGGAGGTTCATTGAACTCCTTTCTGACGAAGAGGGAGGAGTGTTGTTTAGGGAGGGGCTCTTCACGCCTCTTCAGGTTTTTTTCCGGCTTGGCATGCAGCTTCATTTTGAAAATGAAAAAGCATTTCTGGTTTTGACTTTGCTACAGAATCGCTTCCATAGAAAGATGACTTCTTGTTGCTTTTCTGAAGAGTATTTCTAATGACATGGTCAAATAAATAAATAAATAGGCTGTAGCTACAATAACACTGTCTTTCTACAGACTTGTATCTGCCAAAGGTTGACCTTGACAGGTTATGCAAAAGAAGGAAAATGGTTTTTAACATGAGATTGGAGTGACCCTTAGTTTATGACTTTTTCTGCGAGTTTCAAAATCTTTAAAAACTGCAGGCACATGAGAATATACATGAAAAAAAAAAGTATTTGGCAGTCGCTGATTCTGCAAGTTCTCCTACTTAAAAAGATGAGGTGCAATGTTCTTCACAGGCATTTTTTACTGTGAAGGACAGAATACAAAATAGGAAACCAGGAAATCATTTTTTTGGACGAAGGCGGAAGGTATTCCACCGAAACATGTCGGTACGTTTTATAAAACAAACCAGTGTCTGATTAAAAAAAATTAATTACGCAATCCGGGAAATCCTTTTGAAAGAAATCTTTTAAATAGTTTATAATAGTGCAGAAAATAAGTATTTAGAAACTACAAATATGAAAGAATTCTGTCTCCCACAGACCCTTTAGTTGTTTGTCAAGAACTCTTCTCTCCTCCATCTGTTAACTGAATTCATTATCCTTCATCCCTTTCCTGTATTAAAGTTTTTTTCCAATTGCTAAAACACTGAGTGTCATTCTCTAAACCAACTACGGAACTGCTTTAACTCTTTTCTCAAAAACGACCACTCTCTGGTCGAAACCTAAAACACAATGGGCAAAACTGGGATCTACTAATTGCAAAACACAGTTGACATTCACAGCACACAAGATTCAAAAAGTTAACACAAAAAGGAAAACTCAAATTCTGCCCCAACACAGCAGTGATCATCAACAACCAACGAGCAAAAACTGGACACTTGTTGCAAAGTAACTGCAGCTAAAATAAGGGCAGTTCTAGAATAACTGAGCTGCTCTTCAGAAATAGATAACAGAGCAAGGCAAGTTACTAAAAAAATGTTATTGTGAATATCATTTTTAGGTCTCATAAAACATTAAAAACTAAATCATATGACTCATCACTGGGATTACTCCAAAAAAATATTTGGCATTCTCCTAATTTTGTGCAACACCAACAGTAATAATCCTCTAAAAAACTTTAGTCCTCTCATAAACAAATGATCTATTGTTTACTTGTGTTCTCAAAAAGCGCATCTGTTTTACTGCCTGCATTACCTGCTGTCTTTACGTCAAACACTAACAGCAACTAAACCACAGGCAAAAATAAAAAAAATACATTTATATGGAATATAAAGACACGTAATAAAAATGTCTTCAATAGTTAATAAAAATCACATTATTAGCATGAGATGAGTCACCTAAAGGCACGCGATGATCCAGGTGTTGCGCAATGAAATGTGAAATGTGAAAAACAACAACCTTTGTGTCTTTATAGCATGTGAATATTTTTAACAGTCTGATGTAACTGTTGGGTTCAGCTGTAACTGTCAGGAGGACAAAACCTGTCAAGGTAAAATGAAAAAAGCATTCCCCTAATTGCTGCCAATTTCCTCCTTGATTTATCAAACCATTTCTTCCTCAAGCCTTCATGAAGCATGGCACCAGGAAGTAAAACCAAGTAATTTTTACTAACCTGTTTTGTCCTCAAAAGACATACCATAGTTCCCATTTGGGACAAGGTTATTGAGTGAGTACTATACATGTGGTATTTGCCTAACCCACATTTCTCCACCAAACTGAAAGAGAAGTGAAAAATAAAAAATAAATTCCCCTCAGTACATCCTGACCAAATCAATCAATCAATCAATCAATCAATCAAACTTTATTTATAAAGCACTTTTCATATAAAAGAATAACACAAAGTGCTTTACATTAAAACCAAACAAAATAAATAATATCGTAACAAGCATGAAGATTAAAATAAACAAGCACAAAAAATAAGTAAATGAATAAATAAATGCCTACACAACTCCCACCCCCTAATTGATGGGGAAAGACAATTAGAAATGAGAAATAAGCTGAGCACGAAAAAGCTGATAATTGGAACCTCCCTCTCTGTGAACAGCTGCATGACCAGCCAAATGCAGCATCACAGGCGGGAACCGCTCCACCACAGCTAAGAGGTGATGCAGGTCCCCATCCAGAGCCGCAGTGGCTGTGGCACACGATTAAACTATGAGGAAAGAAAAATGGCAAGAGACATGAGGATGTTGACAGAGCATGACATAATTACTGCCCGAGGAAATACTTTCCCATCTGTTTTTTTCAGCCAGTAATGATCTGCTCTAATCAGGAGAAGATTCTCTCAGTTCTCAGGTGCAGGTTGGTTGTGGAGCCGGTTCTAGATGGAATTGTTTTTTTGCATATGGGGTTCAGTTTGTGCCAAAAATATGTTTCCGTGTCCACTGTCTATGTCTCTGGTCCCTTGTCTATGTCTACTGAACGAGTTCATTGAACATTGGTCCATGCTTAAACAATATATGTAATAAATTAATTTATTCAAAAACATGGTTTATGTTTAAAACTTTGCATTTGTCCAGATTTTGCTTCTTTTTCCTTTTATTTCAGTATGTTTTTGTGTTGATTTAGTCTCTTCTAGTCGTCTTGTTGCATCTGGCACTCTATTCCATTTCTCCACTGCTGCTGTGTATGTAACGAGGTTTTGCTGCCCCTTTAACCCCCTCCCCTGTTCAGCACAAACATGTTGTGACCAATGATAAGCGGCTTGAAGATAAACAGAAGTAAGAAAGTGTGAAGGACAGTTAAAAAACGGTTCACAGGAAGAAGCCGGCTCTTGTCGTTCGCTTTAGCCAAGCAATAGGTCATCGCACAAATTGTTTCCACAATCTAGTTAATACTACTGTTGTGTTCTGCGATGAACTTCTGAGATGCGTTTATACTTTTCATACAACACGATCGTCTCCAGGGTTTATTTATAACATCAACGACATCCCGGTCATTCATTTGCTGCACCTGTGAACGCGCTGAGGAAGAAGAGGGTGGTGTTTTCGTTCAGGGTGCGCACTTCCAATAGCATGCCCACAGTGTAACACATAATAAAGTAACTCAGCGATGGAGGAGACTTTCAGCCTTTATTTAGATAGGCTTACCACAGACAGTATTTTGCGCCTATATTTTGACACATCTGACACTGAACATCGCACCCATGTCTTCATCCTCTACCCTCTCCACACTTATGGTGCAAAAAAAAAAGAGTCAAACAACGTAAAACAGCCACATGAAAAGGCATTTAGGCAAAAGAAAAACCATGCTCAACCCAATTTCGACCAGAGCAGGCAAAGGGTATTATTTCCCACAATTCCCCGCTCCGACAGAGCAGACCCAACGTTCACATGGCCACCACTTTCTGCTGCAAGACACTTGCGCCCACCCCTCTTTGCAGTAGTCTTTGGAACAGAAGTCAAAAAGTTTGAGAAGGGGCAAGTCACCGATGGCTGGGTGAAGCACACACAAACACAGGTATTTTTTTTAATTTAATTTAAATTTTTTACACAAACACAGGTATTTTTTTTTATTTAATTGAAATTTTTTACGCAAACACAGGTAATTGTGAATCTTTTTCACTCTAACAATCCTCTCTAGGACGCAGCTGTGTGCTCCTGTCATAGAGACGGAGTCACGTATGTCAGAATGAAAAGGGGAGGGGTAGTGGGCGCAGGCTGTGCAGAGTGCAGCCTTGATCACGCAACACCTGGTTCATCACGTGCCATTGAATCACTCAGCTCATGTTATTAATGTCATTATTTTACTTTACTCAACTATTGTAGATGTTAAGACAGCAGGTAATTCAGGATGACAGCTGCACTTCATGAGATCAAAAATAAACTTTAGATTGTTTGTTTATTAATGGATTGAGGTTTTTAGGAGGATTTCTACTGTTGGTGTTGCACAAAATTAAAGAAATGCCAAATATTTTTGGAGTAATCTCAGTGATGAGTTCTTTGGTTTAGTTTGTAATGTTTTACAAGACCCTAAAAATGATGTTCACAATAAGTTTTTTTTTTTTAGATCCAATCCCTCTGATCCGTTTCACAAAGACACACACACAACGTCACACACCAAGAAATTAACTTATTGCTAGTAATGATGCCAGGAGTCCAAAAATAATAAAAGAGCAAAGAAAACGGAAAGACATAATTTGTTGCATTAATGTTTCCAGGTTTTGTTTGTTTTGTTCTGCAGCATGTTAATGTTTGTATAAAACCACTGTCATGATTTGAATTTGTTGTCCTTGTTCGGTCTTGTTTCTGTTTCCTGTTTTATTTTGAAAGTCTCCTGTCTTCTTGTTTTCTTGAGTTTTACTTCCTTTGGTCCCCATCAGCCCTGATCGTGTCCACCTGTGTCTTGTCTGCCCTGTCTGTATTTAAGTCTTGTCTCTGCCTTCCTCCTGTGTTGGTCCATTAGTTATTCCTGTCATGCTGTTCATGTCATGCCATGTTTCTTGTCCCTCGCCACGCCACGCCACAGTGAGTTCTGTTTTGTTTCTGTCATCCTGCTCTGCAGCGCTTTTGTTTGTTTTTTGTGATTAAACCCCTTGCCCCGGAACTTTGTGCCTTCCTGCCTCTGCATCTGGGTCCAACCGGCTCTCGAGCCACCCCAGCACATGACAACCACAATGATCATAACTGAAAGACCACTGGGAATGCTTTTCCAAAAGATCAAAAGATTATTGAAGTGGGACTTAAGTATTTTAGTCTTTTTTAATAACTATATTTGTCTTTTTTAGATGTAATTTTAATGTTTGATACTTCCACAATGGTTGTTCTTCAATTACAAAAAAAGCATCTTCCTGGCCTCAAGTTCATCGCTTTTATTATACTAAAGTTCCTCAAAGACAATTTTGGACTACTTAGTTTACAACCCAAATATGCAATTTAATTGGAAAGTAGAAACCCATGGATAACTTACAGTGGTGGACAAAATTGTTGGTACCCCTCAGTTAAAGAAAGAAAGTCCACAACGCTCACTGAAATGACTTGAATCGTTCAAAAGTAACAATAAATTTAAATCTATTGAAAATTAAATAATCAAAATCAGCCATTACTTTTGAGTTGTTTAACAGAATCATTTAAAAAAACAAACTAATGAAATAGGGCTGGACAAAAATGATGGTACCCATAACTTAATATTTTGTTGCACAACCGTTTGAGGCAATCACTGCAATTAAACGGTTTCTGTATTTGTCAATAAGCCTTCTGCACCTGTTGACAGGTATTTTGGCCCACTCCTCATGAGCAAACTGCTCCAGTTGCCTCAGGTTTGACGGGTGTCTTCTCCAAATGGCATGTTTCAGCTCCTTCCACAGATGTTCAATGGGATTCAGATCTGGACTCATAGAAGGCCACTTCAGAATAGTCCAACGCTTTTCTCTGAGCCATTCTTGTTTTTTTTTTGTGTTTTGGATTGTTGTCCTGTTGGAAGACCCATGACCTACGACTGAGACCAAGCTTTCTGACACTAGGCAGCACATTTCTACCCAGCATGCCTTGATAATCTTGAGATTTAAGTTTACCTTGCACAACTTCAAGACACTCTGTGCCAGGTGCAGCAGAGCAGCCCCAAAACAGAACTGAGCCTCCTCCATGTTTCACAGTAGGGACAGTGTTCTTTTCGTTGGATGCTTCATTTTTGAGTCTACAAACATAGATTCTGACATAGATGTGCCTTACCAAAAAGCTCCAGTTTTGTCTCATCTGTCCAAAGGACATTTTCCCAGAAGCTTTCTGGCTTGTCAACATGCATTTTTGCAAATTCCAGTCTGGCTTTTTTATGATTTCCTTTCAACAGTGATGTCCTCCTTGGTCGTCTCCCATGAAGTCCACTCTGGCTCAAACAACAATGAATAGTGCAATCTGTCACTGATGTACCTTGATCTAGAAGTTAACCTTTAATCTCTTTGGAGGTTGTTCTGCGCTCTTTGGAGACAGTTCCAACTATCCATCTCCTCAATTTGTCATCAATTTACCTCTTCCGGCCACGTCCAGGGAGATTGGCTACTGTCCCATGGGTCTTAAACATCTGAATAATATGGGCCACTGTCGTCACAGGAACTTCAAGCTGCTTAGAGATGGTTTTGTAACCTTTACTATGTTTTTCCATCATTTTGTTTATAATGTCCTAGGACAATTCTCTCCTTGGCTTTTTGTTGTCCATGTTCAGTGTGGTACACACCTTTTCACCAAACAGCAACGTAACTATTTGTCTCCCTTTAAACAGGCAGACTGACTGATTATGGTTTGAAAACAGCTGTAATGTCAATTAAAGGACACACCTGAGTTCATCATGACCCCCTGGACAATTAGTTCTCAGTCTTTTATGGAAGTACCATGATTTTTGTCCAGCCCTATTTCATTAGTTTTTTTTTTTTAATAATTCTGTTAATCAACAACTTAAAAGTAATGGCTGATTTTGATTATTTCATTTTCAATAAATTGTAATTTATTGTTACTTTTTAACGTTTCAAGCCATTTCAGTGAGCATTGTGGACTTTCTTTCTTTTACTGAGGGGTACCAACAATTTTGTCCACCACTGTATGTATAATACCTGTAACTGTGATATAGACAAAGCCAGTGGCGTGATTTTACATGTTCCCGTTCCTCTGTCTCACTCTGCTGGTTATTTTTGCCATTGCTCTCCTCAGGCCTTTTCTGTTGTTTCCACAGGTGAGCTGGATAACAGGCACTCCTGACACTCCTGAACCTATCTCCACTCACCCCTGCTATATTACAACTGTCTTTGCCCGCTCTTACCCATTAGACCATTAGCCCAGTGTTTTTCAACCTTCTTTGAGCCACGGCACACTTAAACCTTGACAAAAATCCCGCAGCACACTAGCATCCAAAAATAAATAAACATAGGAGAAACTCAGTCTGTATTGATCTAGAGCCCCTCTGCAATCTCACATACATTTTTGTGATAATTGTGGCAAAAAAAACTGGAAGTTGCAGCTGTTTTTTTTTCTAAAAGATGTAATAAAAGTTAAGTTAAAAGATTTGAAAACTGTTTGATGTGTGTTCTTTTTGGTTTCAAGACGTTTACCAACAAGGACTCCTGCGCTGAGACGCTGTCATTTTAACCCAATGCATCATGGGAGATGTAGTGTGAAAACGACCAGAGATCACTTCTCTGAGCTTCGTTGTTTTGTTCGTTTGTTCCACGGTCTGTTTTTAGATCAGTGAATGAGGGTACTTTCCCACGGCACACCTGACCATCTCCCACGGCACACTAACAACGGTTGAAAAACACCGCATTAGCCAACATTTAGAGATATTGAGCTGTCATCCATGAGATTAGTTTGGCTTTTACGTTTTTCTGATTCCAGTTGTCTTCATCTTTCAGCCTGACCCACCTCTTGGATTATCGTCTTCAAGAAATAACATGGAATCTGGACAAAAACAGGCTTTAATTTTGATTGAAAATTAACGTCGGTTCTGCGTTGTCTACCAGGTTTTCTGGTCCATACATAGTTGAGACAAAACTCAGTGAGACAAACTATGTACTTAAGACGCCTGACCGTCGACAGAAAACCAGAGTATGTCATGTAAACATGATAAAAAGGTATTGTTCAAGGGAAGGTGAAACCCTGGGGTCCACAGCTAGTTCTTCAGTTTCACCTGTAGTTCCAATAGCTGCGGCCATTACGGAGTCTAGTTCGGCTGGGCTGGGGCTATGCGAAAAAACATCAGGGGTGACTAGGCTTAACAACTCAGAAATCCTGTCCAACCTCCCCCTGTATTTATCACATCTTTTTGACTGTCATAGGAATGACATCCAAGACAAGAGCTCATTTCTTGCTTCCCGGAAGTTTTTGGTGACGTCCCTACGAGGACTACTGTTGTGTCTCATGACATTACTTTGACCAAGCCCGATCCAGTCAAGCAGCATGCTTATCGGGTCAATCCAGTAAAGCGAGGGATATTAAAGCAGGAGGCGAATTATGTCCTTAACAATGGCTTTGCAGTCCCAAGCCATAGTCCCTGGAGCTCTCCCTGCTTACTGGATACTAAATCGGATGGCGCTCCACCCTCGCCCCGCAGGCTCTTCGCCTCTCCTTTCCCTCCTCCAGCGCCCCTAGCGAGAGGGGAGCCGATGTTCGGACCCTGTGCGGTTCGGGCGCAGCTGCCGGTGGACCCCCGTGTCTCCGTGCTGCCCGCGCTAAACAGGCCCCACGGCGGTGTGTGTGTGTATGTGGGGGTCTGCGGCTCCAGCGGGGGAATCGGGAGGGAGTGACGCCGCGGCCGTAGTGCCAGGGTGTCCAACATTTGTCCATAACCGCACGAGAATACACAATAATTAGCAAAGATGAATATGTTTATAGTTCAAATCACACACCATATGCAGTCCTGTAACTTCTAATAAATAAATAAAGTGTGGGTCCTCGGTGATGACGTCCCGCGGGTGATGTGGTTTTACGGTCTGACACCGAATCCCAGGAAAAGCTACTAGGCTGCGCGGATATGGCAGGCCATTTTAACATTAAAAGGCTAAGTTTGACTATCCGGAATGAACATTGTAGATATCAGCAACGTATTTCTCACTAGTCGTAATTACATTTCGGATAGTTGGAATTGTAATTCAAGATATCTGTAATGTAATTGTGACTAGTCGAAAAGACCGATAGAGATATCTATAATTCAGTTTTGACTAGCAAAAACTGAATTATAGATATCTGCAATGACGTCATTGAAAACGACATTCAACTCGTCACACATCTTAAATGACAATTGTAGATATCTGTAATTCAGTTTTGCCTAGGCAGAATGACAGTTACAGATATCTCAAACGTCATCATCACTAGCTCCTCCTGTCTTGCACGGGCTGCAGCATTAAAAAGACGATTAAAAATTGCTTCGCCCGCTGGCTGCTCTACAACGGAGATTTAGGGCCACCAAAAAAGTAAAATTAAAAGATTTTAAGTTCAAGTGTGTGGAAGTGGAAGTGTGCATGATGAGCAGCAGGTGAACGCCACACAGCAGCAGCAGACCGTCTAAACTTTGTTGAAGAGGTGAGCTGAATGTTTATTGATAACGTTCTAAATGTTTGGAAATTCGTTAGTTTGATTTATGATTTATTCATGTTTTATCCATCGATGGGTGGTTTGCAGGATCTCTGCAGCCCGAAGCCGTCAGTGTCCCTGCAGATGTCCACCTGAATCCTTTCTTTCTCCATTAAAGACAAGATCTCTACGTTTCTGTGACGCTTCCGTCTGTGGAGGAGCACTTTTTGACATTTTCAACGTTGTAATGCTAATATAACAGACTATTTTCATTCCTCTTTATTGTTTTATGTTGGATCGGGACGCTTCATCTGGAGGAGAGGTGTATGTAACACTGTTTACTTCCGCATTGGTGTTCGGATGACAGGTTCATGACATAAGGTGACAGATGAACTTCAGGATATGTGAATGAAAAGGAGAATAAAGGCTGCAGCGGTTCTCTGCACCCACACGTGTCTCTGAGCTCCTCATTTTACAGATAAAACTCCGCTTTACCGACACCGAACCCCGGAAAGCCCGCTCCACTGACAATAATCTGATTTTGAGTCGCCAAAAGGTTCAGAATCACTTCGGTTAAAGCTATCCGGAAATAAAGCTAGGCTCCGATAAACGGAAGACTTGGTGTTTTTTTCTTTTCTTTTCTCTCTTTCCGACTGCGGTCAGAAGCGCAGGGGAGATTTCCTCCGCCGAAGGCGATTCTTCTTCGGGGTTCACTTTCCTGATCGGAACCCTAAGCCTCCAGTGCGGATTAAGAACGACTCCAAAACAGTTATTCTGGGGGGGGACACCTTCTCTTTATTACGGTGCTCCGTCCTCCGAACGCACAGTATCAACGCACACACCTCCGCTCCGTGCTCACCCCCATCTCAGCACACACGCATGCATGCGGGTGCGCGCACACACACACACACTCCACAACACTTTTCTCTCCTAAATTTACGAGATAAAAGTTGTAATTAAAGAAAACAAAACGTTTTTTGTAAACTGGTCCTAAAACCCCGTCGTACTGCTGCAACATGGTACTAATCAGTGCTAATTACAAGTTAGCAGGTGCGATTTGAATGATTACAACAACACGCTTTGCTCCTCCCCTAAAGTGCGATGTGGACCTAATTTGCATACAGATATCTGTGAGGTAATTTCGCCTAGTCGAAACTCTAATTCAAGATATCTGTAATTGAACATTACAGATATCTCAAGTTTCAGATATCTCTATTCAAATTTCATTTCAAGATATCTGTAACTTGATTATAGATATCTACAATTAAATTATGACTATCCCTAACTCCAGTTTGAGATATCTACAACGTCATTTCGCCTAGTCAATACTTAATTTAAGATATCTGAAAAGGAACTTGTAGATATCTTAAATTGACTTGAATTAAAGATATCTTTAACTTGAGTTTTACTAGTAAGACTAGTGTTAGGAATAGTTAGAAACTGCCTTTAACTTTTATTACACTAATGGTTTAAACTTAATTCACTGAGCATGTATTGTCATCTCAAAATTATATTGCATCCTAAGACAGCACAACCAAGCCATTGTCCTCACAGTTCATTCTCATCCTCCCTTTTTCTGTGAATGTTTTCTGCTGAGCAGGCCTCAGACTTATCTTCACTTTAGCCTTGGAGCTTCCCTCCAGCAGTAACCTGTGGGCGTGACTTTCACACGAGGTCCATCGGATGATCTTCTGAATATGCAAATGCAGGGTTTTTATACCAAAGCCCATCCCTGAGCTCGTTGGTTCGGACTTTGAATGTACCATGTTCATCTGTCTGTCCCCTTCGTGTTTGTGCGAAGTAAAACCTCCACAAAAGCTAAGTAACTGTCTCTGAGTCATTATTCATTATTTCTGTGTGTTGGAAACTGAAAAGGGAAACGAACCAACCTAATTAATATTTTATTAAATACAGTCCTTTCTAGAAAATCCAGTTTCCTCACAACTAGTAAGAATGAAATTGTAAATATCTGAAACTGGAATTACAGATATCTACAATTCAGTTACAGATATCCGTAATTCATGAAGTGGATATCTGCAACTGAATTGTAGATATCTGTAATTGTAAACCCCATACAAAAGAATGGTGAAAGTGATGTCATTTGTCCTAGGAATAATATCTTTGAGGATATCTAAAATTGCGATTACGGATAGGAAGAATGTAGTTGCGGATATCTGAAATGTTCTTTTTGACTAGGCAAACTCAAATAAAGATATCTGCAACACACATCCAGTCTAGCCTTTTAATGTTAAAATGGCCTGCCATAGCGCGGATGATCCATGATCCATACGGATCACAGGCCCTGGTTCTGCACAGACGTGTGCCGCGGATTCACTGCCACCAACTCCCGGATCCTCTGAGATCTGTTCACTGTGAGGACGCGGTCGGCCTCGCTTACAAGAGGGTGTGCGCACAACATAGTCGTCCATGTCTCCTACAGTCAACTTTTATTCTTTTTTTCCGTCTTCATCTTCGGACCTACAGCTCCGTGCCGCCATTGTTTTCAAATTGCGTCATGGCGGCGCGAAGCGCTATAACTCGACAGCTGATTGGTCGCGTTGCAGAACGTGACCAATCGAATTTCACTTTACAGGTCACGGTTGTTCGTTCTCCTCGTGTTATTTCGAAACTACTGAAGACGTTTTGTTCCCAGCAGTATTTGGAGAAAAAGCTGGAGTGTGACCCAAAAATCTATGATAAATAAAAAAAAATGAAAGAAGTTTCTTTTAAAATCATTCACAAAATTTACCCCACTAATCAATTCATGCTAAGATACATTAAAAAAATGATCCTAACTGTCCCTTTTGCAAAGAACATCCAAAAGCAATTAACCATCTTTTTTGGAATTGTACTGAAATTAGAATTTTTTGGAAGAAGTGTTTACAATTTATCAGAAATCATATTCACCCCAACTTCACACTGAAATTTGAATATTTAATTTTTGGCTTTTATAATAAAAACTTGGACTCAAATAAAAACTAATAATTAATGTTATTACTATGTTTGGCAAATTGTATATTCATAAATGCTAATTTTATTCATCTTCTATCCCCCCCCCCCCGTGTTAATCAAACAAATTGAAATGTATCTCAGTTAAATCTCTAAAAGCCTTAAGAAAGCTGTATGTTATGTTTTTTTTTATTGGTATAATAAGTGATACTGTTTTACAAAGCATCACAAAAGACTTTGCTGCCACTTGATACATGCTCAGGAAGGAATTGGCTGTTGAAAATGACAAAAATTGTTGTATGCCCGAAGTGCCATTGTATTTATTATCTTTGATGAAGCAATGAGGATATTACTGTATATCTTAATCAAACTTGGGTTGACTTGTCAATACTTTTCACACCTGTTTTCAAACACATGTGGGAAAATATAAGTGCAGAGCAAACTCAGCTTAACAGATCAGATGTTTAATTCAAATTTGTCATAAACAATATATGTCTGGAAAAAATATATGTGCTTTTGAAGTATCTTGTGCACATAAATTGCTAGGCAAGGCACTTATCAAACAAGTGATACATTTAGTATCCAGAGACAATACATGTCCTAAAACAGTATCGCCTTTGCACATATCACAAAATACGGTGTAGGTACCATAACCGTTTGGCCTGGAACTTCCGTTCAGGGTCCTTTCGACTGAGTATAACGTCACACTACGGTAACCCCACTTGGACAAACTACGTAGCGTCGACATCTGCTTGGGCTCTACGTATTTTCATTTCAGTCTCCCTTTTGTAACCTAAAGGAGTTTTCCCTCATAAATTGTGTCTGACAATATTCTTTGTCATTTTTATAAAGACATGTTGTCACAATCCGCTCGTTACTCCAGTTTAAGTTCAGCCGTGGCTGAAATTTTTGTCAGCATGGCTAAATGTTGCCCTTCCGGGTCCGTTCTGTCAATAATAAAGCAATGGGTGCACAGATTAAAAAAACTATAAGAGAACATGAATTCAATAATAATCATAACAATAATAAAGGCACGTTTCGAATACAATCTCGCTCTAACTCGCAGCTCTGTTCGTTTACAACAGACGTCATAATATTTTCTTCTATGGTAGTATCCTAAATTGTCCAGACCAATCACTGTCTGACACGTCATCAGACCAACATACAGCCAATCACATAATGTGATGTCAGCACTAGTTGAAGGACCCTGAATGGAAGTTCCAGGCCGAACGGTTATGGTACCTACAGCGACAATGGTAATTACGGAAGATATGCACTAGAAATGCCTTAACACTTAGATAAGTATACAGATACTACAGGATATTTACCTTCTTCAGTATCTTTACTCCAGATATTTCCAGATTTGACTTCAAGTCATATTCGGAACTTCAATATGACCAAAATAAGACACAACCCGTATCTTTTGCCCGGATATCTTCAGATATGCCGCATGTCTGGATATGCATCAGAAATGGTCCAGATTCTTTAGATATTTAAGAAAGTATCCTCAAACAGATATGTATGGATTCTGGCTCTTTTCGCGCATTGAGTTTTTCTTGTTATCCTGGATTGTTCTGTTTTCTGAGTTCTTTGAAGACTCAGTGAGCTTCTTATGGATGAGGTAGAAAAGTTCAGCCACGATCAGCATCATGCATATGGCCGATGAGGCCACCATGAAGATGGTGAAGACAGTCTTTTCTGTTGGCCTGGAGATGAAGCAGTCCACCGTGTTAGGGCAAGGCCACTGTTCACACTTCACAAGCCGGGGCATTTGGATGCCATCATAGATGAGGAACAAAACATAGATGAAAACACCTTCAAAAATGAGCCTGAAGAGAATACTCCAGGTATAGGTCCACCATAGAGGACCTGTGATGTGTAGGCGCTGCTTCTCAGGGTCTGACATCTCAGAGGACTCCTCGCTCTGCCCATCCTTACGTTGTTTGAAGACGACATGCATGGTTACCAGCAAGGCTGGTGTGGAGACAAAGATGAGCTGCAGGCACCACAG
>CM074497.1:31624332-31648798 GCA_037389245.1 Oryzias sinensis | reverse complement strand
TTTGTGTTTCCAGTCGTGTCCCGACTAAATAAAGGCTGATGTTATTCACAGCATGCAGCGCCACCCAAAGCTAATGTTGTTAGCCCGTGTTAGCATACTGCTAATCCTGGCTTCGTTCAGAAAAAGCACTGACCACACGGATTAAAATTCAAATGATGAGCGAACAGGTGTTTCATAAGAACCGTAACATTATTAAAAGCACGTTTAGAAGATAATCTCGTACTTTACCGAGCTGACATGTTAATGTATATAGCCGCTCGGCGCTGTTTAACATTGTTTTGTATTGAATGGTTACATTCAATAAAGTTTGAAAAAAAAAAAAGCTGCTCGGCGGAATTTATATCCTTCCGGTTTTCAAACCCTACACCGCATGTGCGAATGATTTATTCCGACGGAAAGTGTGACCTTAGTGAACGTTTTTATATTCTGAAAATATTTTTCTGGGCCCATGTACACGGTTGGATTCTAATCCGACCAATAATCCTTATCAAGATATTTTGTACATGTAACCGCGGCTTATGGTGTTGACTCGCAACGTGGCGGGGGCGTGACATCACGATGGTGGTCTGTCCATCGGGATGTCAGTCACCCATCACGATGGACGATGATATCGTCCATTGGCACAACCCTACACTGCTCTAGAGATAGGTACCGAGCCCCGGTATTGAACGAGCCCCGGGGCGACATTCTTCAAGACCGCAGTATGGTTAAGATCTGACCTCAACGGTTCTGCTATCCGTACTGGAGAAGTCACATTTTTTTTGTGTCCCACAAGATCCTAAAAGTTATCTGCCATATTTAAATCACCAAGTCAGTCGATTTTCCTTTAATTAATGATTACGTTAATTTCGTTATTCTCGCTGAAGAGGAGAGGTCTGTCTGGCTATTTGTGTGCACGGGGGGCGGGGCTGTTGTTCAGGCAGTACACGGCGCGCGCGCTTAAAACTAGTTAAATCTGCACTGGAGCGCCCCGACTATTGTGTCAACCTGCTGCTATGATGACCGTATTTAGCGCTCTCTGTGTAGAACACAGTGGAGGGGGGGGAGAAAAAACTACTCTCAGCTGCAGAAGATATGAACAGGTGAACAGGGAGAGAGGAAAAGCAGGTAGAGAGGCGGGGGAGGGGGGGCTTTGGCTTCAAACTGTCAGAGAGATGGAAACACGGGCGTCAGATTCAGACGCAGCTTTCACTGTGGGAGTTGAAGCAGAGACTTTCTCTGGGATGATCTTATGAACTCAAACATTTATTGAATTTGTTTTTTATATTTACATCATGACAGCAATATGTCAAAACATTGCTGTTTATTTTTCTTTTTTCCTTCTTTCTTATTTTTTCATATATTTTACTTTTCAAGTCAAGTAAAATGTTTTGTTAAAACATTGTTGCATAATGAGGGAATAAAACAGTTTATGTTCTTAATTTATAATTTATTTATTTATTTATTTTTAGTCCTCAAAAAGTATTAATAAGAGTATCGTTAAAATACCGGATCGATAAGCAGTGTCAATAAGAGTTGTAGTACCGTTAAAACCTCAACGATACCCATCCCTACCATCCTCTCCCTCCCTCTTACTCATGGTGGAGAAAGAAATAGGCATAGTAGGACAAAATAACTCAGCAAAACACAGTAAACCAGCTAAACGACTAAACACATTTGGTCAAAAAGCCACACTTAAACCCAAATCCATCCAGACAGGCAAAGGGTGGTATTAGGGTTGGGCGATGTCCCCTAAATTGGCCGTTGACGATGTTTGCTGTCAACCATCTGGATGGACGATGACATCGCCTGGGGGGGGGGGGGGGGTATTTTTACATTTTTCGTTCTTATATAACTGCTATTCGTTATTTTGCTTTTTTCATTATATTTCCCAACTAATGACTCATCCGCGATGATCCAGTATAAACTGAGGGAAGTGACTTTAACAAAAAAAGTAACAAACAAAATAGAAAAGAAGTAGTCCACTCCCGCACTTAACTAGTGAAGTGGACCGTCGAAGTGCGGATTTACAGCTTTGTGTTTGATGGGAAGGGGGGGGGGGATACATGAGCGGTATGTTTGGGAGATTTAAGACTGCGATCCGCCCCGCAGCTCTAGGGGTACAAGCAACCGAACTCAGAACCGGGTCTAAACGTGTGTCTGAGCACAGCTCGGATCGTCAGCAGACACACAGCGGTTTGAGCTTCAAAGCAGAAATGTCGCTCAGTCCTTAGAAAACATTCAAACAATCACGTGGATTTGTGTTTCCAGTCGTGTCCCGACTAAATAAAGGCTGATGTTATTCTTACATGTTTACGTGCAGCCAGCATGCAGCACCACTCAAAGCTAATGTTGTTAGCCCCTGTTAGCATACTGCTTATCCTGGTTTCGTTCAGAAAAAGCACTGACCACACGGATTAAAATTCAAATGATGAGCGAACAGGTGTTTCATAAGAACCGTAACATTATTAAAAGCACGTTTAGAAGATCGTCTCGTATATTACCGAGCTGACATGTCAATGTATATAGCTGCTCTGTGCTGTTTAACATTGTTTTGTATTGAATTGTTACATTCAATAAAGTTTGGAAAAAAGCCGCTCGGCGGAAGTTGTATACACTTCCGGTTTTCAAACTGCGCATGTGCGAATGATTTATTCCGACCGAAATTGTGACCTTAGTGAACGTTTTTATATTCTGAAAACATTTTTCTGGGCCCATCTACACGGTTGGATTCTAATCCGACCATTGATCCCATCAAGATATTTTGTACATTTAACCGCGGCTTATGGTGTCCACTCGCAACGTGGCGGGGGCGTGGCATCACGATGGTGGTCTCTCCATCGGGATGTCAGTTACCCATCACGATGGACGATGATATCGTCCATCGGCACAACCCTAAATGGTATCCCACAATTCCTTGCGGTGCCGATCTAACAGCAGCACCAAAGTTACACCTACTTAATTAAATTAATTTGAATGAAAGTAAAATAACTGTCTGAACACTATGTGTTATTTTTAAGATGACTTAACTAAATAATGATTTATCTTATCTGAAGCAAATAATTAAGTTAGATTTAAGTAAAAACATCCATACGTGGTCTTATCACCCTCTCATGGTGGAAAAAGTATTATCTGACCTTCTTCATCCACTAAATCATGTGGCAAACTCAAGGCCCGAGCATAAAAGTTTTTCATTTCTTAAAATAAAAAATAAAAATTGGTGTGTATGTAGCCTGGAGAAATGATGTTGCCTCACAGGACACAATGACTGGGGTTTTATACAGCAATTTATTCTTGTAAAAAATTAAAAAATGCCAGACTTGCTCTCTAGACAACACAAAAAAGGTGGTTCTGTGGCAACTGGATTTGTCAAAAGATTTATACAAAACTTTTAAATGGCAACAAATAAAATACGGCAGTGGACTCTGACCACAGAGAAATGAACATAAAAAAATCAAAATCACTCACAAGTTATCAAGTAACCACTGGGGAAAAAAAATCACAAATAAACAAATCAGAGAAAAACTCACAGTTCTTAGCTGTACTTCACATTTAGGAACACTGAAAATGGCGCCGCCCTCTCACACGGGACACAGGTGTAATGGTGCCCTCAATACCACGACTCTCGTTCTCTAAACAATCCAAGTAACAATACAGTATGTTGAAAAGCCAAAATAATAATAAAAAGGTTTTACATGGTATGCGCAAAGTACCTTACAACATCACAGATAACTTTCTTTCTTGAAGAGCTTTTCATTCATGCGGATAAACAACGGAGTCAGAACGCTAAAACAGGAAGACAGGAAGCCTTGTGTTTCTTCAAAATAAATGTTCAACGGTGACTCCCGCGACACTGCCCTCTACTGGCTAAACACGTGACAGCTAAGTTGCAAAAACAGTCAATAGTCACACACAAAAACCGTTACAATATTTCAGAACTATAACAAATAGACTTGTAACCTGAAAGTCTTTCAGAACAACCAGAGGGAATTGGCTGGCCAACTACCACTCTACTACATGTATTTATTCATATCTAGAAGGAATCTGACTTGAAATATCAGATTGGGCAACTATACATTAGGATTTAAACATTGTCCATATAATCTAACCTGACAGAATCTAATTTAAAAGGATTTATGCTGGATTAACAAGCAAACAGAGGTTTTCTATGCAACTGGAATTGTCACTTTAAAAAGTTATAATAAATAAATAATTAGTTGTTTAACATTAAGGAGTAGTTACATTTATTTTTCATTACATTTAGTTACATGTATAAGTTATATCCGGCCCTTTGAGGACAGCCGCTATGCTGATGTGGCCCTCGGTGAAAATGAGTTTGACACCCCTGCACTAAATCATCTTCAAATGGACACGCCATGCTGCTTCACCTCTCTGAAAACAAACTAACCTTCAACTAAACCTGCTCCAGACCGGGTTATGTTCAGACAATGAGTTGCTATGGCAACTTGACATACCCTGAAACATACCTCCATTTCTGGAACAGAAAGCTGAGGTTATCAACTTCCTTAGCCTCAACCTTACCGTGGGAGCTTGCATAACTCTTATAACTTGCTCTTTTTGTTTGCCTTATTTAAAAAAGCCCTTTCTGTCTGAAGTTTATATCTTAAGGAATTAAAGTCTTTGAGGTCTTCATGTTCATTTAGTATTTGTGTAAATCAAAGTAGTAGGTTTAGGGGCTGTCATCTGGACTTGGTTTTTAAAGTTGAAGACGTTTCCCCTCTTATCCAAAAGGCTTTGTCAATTCTGAAATGGCTGGTAAAAGAGCTGGTTTGAATGTGCTCATGGGGGAGGAGTCAGACCTGAAAGTGGGTATTGTTGTCTACTTAGACTACATGGTTTCAGGTCGTTAGGAGTCCCTTGTCCTCAGCTGGGGTTGGGGAGACAGTGGCTACCCTCCCCAACCTGGTCATCTCTTTCGGCTGTTAATGACCTAGGTGAAACTGGTCCGGTTTGTTTGGGTTTCAGAAACCAGCGATTTCAGAATTGACAAAGCCTTTTGAATAAGAGGTGAAACGTCTTCAACTTTAAAAACCAAGTCCAGATGACAGCCCTTAAACCTACTACTATGATGGAGTCTACCTGGATGAATGAGAGTCTTCATAGACATATTAGTGTAAATGTTACCAGTAAAGCAGTAAAAAGGGTTTTAGTATTGGTGAAACTTGTGTTTTTATTTTTATTTTCTTACAGGCTACAAAGCTCAGCTCAGTGGAAGTCTATGCGAGAAAAACCCTCCTTCCCTGCCTTTTTTCAAACCAAACTCTATCTGAGCAGCTCTCCTAAAGACACCTTCCTCAAACTCCCTGTAAGTAGCAGCTCATGTTCATCGGCTCTTCTACTTAGACCTCTGAAGCAGCCTGTTGTCTCTTCAGAGCTTTAGCCAAGGTTGGAACGAGAAGAAGAATGTCTCATCAAAACTCAAAAATCTTTTTGATATAAACATCTCAAATCCACTTCAATCTCGATATCATTACTTTTCCCAGAGTCAATAGCTTCATGAAGCGCTGACTTGCTTATGATTTATTGCATTTCTTTGCGTAATTCTAATGCTTTGCCCTGTTGGTTGGGTCAGAGGACTTCTTGCACGCTTCTATTTATAAAGATGCTCCGATGTTTTCCTGCCCTCCTGCATAATGCAGTTATTGATTAAATGAGACAAGCGCCTGTAGAACAGCAATTTCCCTGGTGTTGCAGCTCTCGCCGACGTTTTTCTAACTGCAGCACCAATTTTTCCTCTGATTTAGAGAAAACCTGTAATCATTGGCGAGCCAGAGTTTATGAAACATCAGATATATAAAAAAAAAAGAGAAGTTGAAAGGAGGGTTTGTTTCTGCTTCCGTTTCCCTCAGCTTCGTGAGCAGTGTCTGGTTGTGTTTGCAGGGCTGGAGCAAAGGTGTGGTTTTTGTCAACGGGAAGAATTTAGGACGCTACTGGTCTGTTGGCCCGCAGCAAACGCTCTACGTCCCAGGTGCCTGGCTCAGCAGATGGGACAATGAGGTACTGCATTTGACCTTCAATTATTTGTTACTAAGTAGATTATTCAGTTTGGTCTTATCTTGGAAAATGGAGGTCCAATTCTACACAATCTTGATTATAAACACAGAGCACAATAGGTAATTATCTTCGGGAGCTTGATTGTCAGGACACTAGTTCTTTTCAAATGGAATATATGGATTAATGATCCTCTACAGCTGTGGTCCCAACCCCCCAGCCTACGGACTGGTACCAGGCCGTAGAGAAAAAAAAATATATTGAATCCATTTTCTTTATAATCAAGGACTTACTTTTAGGGCCACAAAAAAAAAGTAAAATAACTAGATTTACAGTCGAAGATTTACGAGAAAAAACTCGTAATTGATGATTTTCCCACGAGTGATCACGTGAGTGATGAACTTGACATGTCACAAATGAGTCAGTTGTGGGTTGGAGAATCCAGTAGTTTTTCAAAATAAAACTTCCTTTAGAGTCCTATTTTTATGACAGAGTTTTAGGGCCAGTTCACAAACAATGTTTTTATCAATAAACAACTTTAAAGTCGTACATTTACGAAAAGTCATAACTGGTAAATTATGAGAATTAAGTTGAAAATTTGCCGCTTTAAATCTCACAAATTTACGAGAAAAAAACTCGTACATCTACGACTTTAAATCTTGTAAATTTCCGCTATTTAAGTAAACGCCATGTACCATTTCATCCTCGTACTGACCAGTCCATGAAAATATTGACTGATGATAAACCGGTACTCGCCCTGAAAAACGTTGGAGAGCTTTTAGTTTTGTTGAAAATTAATGGTTCACAAGAATTTTATGCTACTTGGAATCTATTCTTAAGTTCTATGGAGAAACTAGATGTGACTACAGTTGGAATATTGTATGACTGACCCTGTTCTGTAAGCTGTAAGCACTTTGGACATTTGGAATTGGTAGATGTATTTTCTTCTGAAAATGTAGGGTTTATAATGCAGTTTGAGAGGGGAAGAGGTCATGTTCTCTGTACTTTAAGTTTGCATCTTTGTACCCTTTTTAAATGCAAAGAACTAATAAAAGGAAAAAAGAAATGTTGGTCTGATTGATTGGCTGACTAACACTTAAACGGACACATTTCTGATCAACCACCCACTTCAGTTGACCTTGACTAAGCTGCAGTTTGTGCTTCCTCACAGATCATCGTGTTCGAAGAGCTGGAAACCGATGGAAAAGTCCAGTTCAGCAGTAGTCCTGACTATGGCATGACGGTTGATGTCCAATGACAGGAGGAACAGGAAGACATCACCCAGAAGGAGAAAAGCCCTGGAGGCTGTTGAGAACTGTTTACACTGGATCAGGTTCTCCGCCCGGGTCTGCAGAACCCACAAGAAATGTGGCTCTTTTTTTTTCTTTTTTCCACTGTGATTCAATATTTGACCTTTTAAATAAACACATTTTTGTAAAGCTCATTGCGAATGTTTCTTGCTGTGTAAATAAATTTAATTTAATTGAAATGTAATTTTTTTTTTTTACTAATTATGATGTAAAAAGTTGAAGCAGTGAGAAAATGTTTAAATAAAGTTTGATTTGACCCCGGTGTGTAACCTTTTTTTTATCACTGCCAGCCATCTCCTAATGACACAATGTGAGTTAATATGCAAAAAATAAAACAATTTCCACAATTTAGTGGAAATAATATATATATAAATTAAAAGTTAAAAGTTACCAAAAAGTTAAAATGTTTTTAGAACATTTAGTAATGTGTTGCAGGAAGAAGTACAATTATCTTTATAGTGTTGATTCAATAAAATATCTTCTATAAAGTAACTCAAGTGTTTTAATTAAAAAAAACAGCAGGTGCTCGACACTGTTTGACATTTTTACGTAATCCTACGGGGTTATTAATCTTTCAGAACAGGATTTTTCTTTGATTTTATGGATATGACAGAGAAGCGCCCCAGTAGAGGGGGGGCGGAGCCTCACGCTGTGATCAGTATGAAGTCGTTTATTTTGGTAAAAGTCAGGAAGGCCTCACATCGGCAGAATACCTTTTCGTGCTCTGAAAGAGCTGCTGTTTGAACGGCTTCCTGCTGCAGCAACACTGAGGGGGACGAAGACGAATATTTATTTAACCCTTGTGCTATCTTAGATGACTCCACCCTTCCATTGACGTGTTCTCCCTACCATGACAAAGGTGGATAAAGGTGGAAAGATTTCATGTAATCCATGGACACCAGTGAAGATCACAAATCATTGAAGAAAAAAGGTTCAGAGCACTGTCTAGTGGGTCTAGATGACCCAACTCCCAATGTTAAAATGCCTAAGATAGCACAAGGGCTACGAAGATTTCAGAGAAAGAATACAGTCGTATACCTGGCGGCTCCAAATCTCCCAATGATTATCATTCCATAAAGCAAGAAAGAAACACTCCACGACACATGAGATTCTTCTAGCTTTATTTATTTCAATTCAACTAACACTTTTTCTCTCAGACAGGATTGCTGTGGCAAATTGACATCCTTAAGAGTCACATGCATAAAATGTAAGTCGCGCGAGGCTGGAAGATGACGGTGGAGATGAAGAAAAAAGGAGGAGCTGATGATGTGTGTGTGTGTGTGTAAAATGTTGTGTGCCCCCTTATGAACAAACATGATCCGCTGAGGCTGGTGTTTTGCTGCAGGAAGGTCATCTTGAGTAGATTCCTATGGGAAATATTGCTGTTTAATTCAGAGAAGAAGAACAAAACAAACCGATTTTTCTTTCTTTTTCTTTTTTTTTACTGTAAAGTTGTAACAACATCACATTCAGGGTGGAACTGTGAACACCTCTGCCGCTTCAGGACCCTTCACACAGAGGAACATCACAGAATCTGGTTAGACCGGCCCGACCGCATGCTGATCTGCACACCACAGGACAGGAGTCTGCCTGCACCTCCACAAAAGCAACATTTAGAAGAAGACAGCCGCAGATTCGCTTCACTTGGAAAGTACAAAACAACATGAAAATAATTTGCTTTTTTTTCATAGATTCTCACACAAGCTGGCATTTTTCCATGAAAGACTGCACGTCTCGTTTCATTGCAGTGGTAGATGGATTATTTGATTAAGGAAAGCCAGTGGAGTGTGGCAAACAGCCGCTCTGAAGTCGGTGGAAGGATGTGATAAACCATGTGTGTGAGCATGCTGTTGATTTAAAAAAAAAGCAGCTGGAAAGAAACAGCCGCTGTAATGAAATTGCACATCCAAACTTCAAATAAATACATATATGCTTCTATAAATAAATATATTAAATCTGATTTGGAATAAATAATGGGAGGATAACTGGTGGTGGAAATGGCTGATCCTGTTAATATCATGCAGTCAGTGAGGGAGATTTATCTAAATCAAGTCAAAAATGTGGCCTAAAAGGACTTTTTTTTTTAAATAGTGCAGCAGTTTCGATCAGGTTTCTTGGCATGGGGGTGGAGTGGTCACACAGAGGAGGCCTGGCATCATCCAGTGCTGCTGGACAGCGTTAGCTAAATTGTGTGCCAGTGTGTGATGATTTGTGAAGCAGAGTAGCTGCTCTATCTTATCACGCCATAATGTATAAAATAGCTTCACGTTCTCACATCCGTGTGTGCACCAGAGAAGGATCTCCAAGATATGACCATCTAGTATGAGGCATATCTCCTAAAGCAACGTTGAAAAAATAAGCTTTATTTTCATTGTGCTTGTCAATTCCCCTTTAAGTTTCACCTGACTTAATGTGTGGGAAAAAAAATCACATTATTTGGGCCATGCATCCAAAATAATACTTCTCAAAGATGTTTTTTTTTTGTCGTTTATGTGACTTCCAGATGCTACGTTTCTGTCTTTTTATTCTTTAAATACACGCATCTGGCCTAAAACTCAGTGCAGACTGTAGTTTGAATGTGCATAGGCAAGGAGATGCTTTCACTTACCAAAACTCCCTTTTTTCCTCTCATTTAGCCTGAATAACAGCTATATGTAAGCATTTGTTATTTGTTGTATTTGTCTCAAACGTGACTTTAAATGAAATCAGCACTCATTCTCTTATTGAACCTGGTCTGGATGTGCCTTTAACTTTGTCAAGAGGGGAAAAAAAGACGATTCTGTTTCACTTTCATCTATAAAAACAGCAATTAGAGTATTTCTGTTTCCATTTCTCTGTGAACATTTGTGTAGCACTAAGTGACTTTCACCATTTTGATCTTTAAATATTTCTTGCCCCCCCCCACACACACACCAAGCTCCAAGGTGGCATTTTGTCCTAGAGCTTTCTGTAAATGCATCCATCCACTGAATGACACTATAAAATGGGAAATGACAACACAACAGTAAATGGTGTTAGGAGTGCTGAACTAGCAGATCAAATGTTTGTCAGATGCCTAAACCAGTTTAATTAAAGCACACAAGTCTAGTTATCAAAAGAACATTCCTTCATTTGCTGTTTGTGTTATTCCGATGGAAAAATCCACATGGGAAGTCCTTGTCCTTGTTTTCCTTCAAGGCTGACGATGCAGTCCTTCAATTCCAAGTGGAGCTTCTCTTGTGTGCCATCTGCAAACCCAGGCCTGCTTGTGTTTCATTTGCAGGTTTTGTTTTTTCATTTGAGGTCAAGGATTATTTGTTTTTTTTTAGCTTGTATGCTTTTCCTATTGTGCTGTCTTTTTTCTCCTCTGTCATTTGTCGCTCAGTGGACTCTGTGAGGAAATCTGTCTTCTCTTCTCCCGAAGACTTGAACAAAGACGGCTGCCTCTTACAAAGCTGTGCTTTCAGAAGATATAGATGTATATTTGTCCGCTTCTTTTTTTGTTTTTGTCTTTTAACGCGTCAGTGTCATTTTAGAGGAATAATTGCTCTTCAACATTCCCAATTTTCCTGATGGTTGGGATAAAAGCACTGGTTGCTCCTCTGTGAAGCTCAACAGATGTCTCACGTAGTGGGTCCGAGGCCAGCCGCCTGCAACAAAAGGATTACAAGGGGCTGAGAAGGAGCACTGCAGCGTCATGTAACATCATCCAAGTCGTTTCTATCCATGGGGACACGTCATAAGGACAGGATTGACCTTTATTTGTCATTGTCACAGGTACAATCAAATTAAAAGTGCCCTCTGGTCAGTGCAACATTTATACCTTTAAAAAAACACAACTTACACCTAAAAATAATAAATAATACCTAAAAGTATATAAAACGTGACACACCTTCTCATTCAAATGAATGGGAAGGTGTGTCCAAACTGGTCTGCACTGTATATTAAGAAAATTACGCTCAAAACTGCATTTATGAGTACCTTATTATGTCGCTTTGCAGCATTAGTTGGAGATGCCAAAAAGAAAAGCATGTAAGTCGGAGAATTTATCTAACAAGACATGGAACGGCTTTAACACAATGGATTCAAATTCAAAACACAACAGATAATAATAGCAGACAGAATATTTGCACGCTTCACTACTGCAACACATTGATGCTTATTTAGCTTTAGGAAACTAAGAAGGAATTAAGTTATGGTCTAGTGTATTAGTGTAACACAATAGGCAAATATTCAGATACCCATAGCATAAAGAATGCGCTGACAAGTCGGCTAAATGCTTTCCCTCATTGAGCCCTTTGGGCGTCTTACGCGCGTTCAAGAACACAATAAACACACATCATTGAATGTGCTTATAGCCCGTGGTGTTCACACTGGACAAGCAGGGAGGGGCTTCACCTTCTTCTTTTTCTACTAGCGCATGTCCGCCACCTGCAGTTGGACGAGGCGCCAAATGTCAAAGCAAATCTCGTAAATCTTGCTCCAGGGTTTTTCTTTCACACTTTTTAATTCTCAGTGGATGAAAGACTCGATGTCATAGAATTCCACTCTGACCCAAGTTGTAACTATTAATTTCTCCTTCATGGTCAATTTTTATACGATTGGCACTGATTAAAAAAAGAAGCCATTCGTACCTCACTACCAAATCATAGTCCCCGATTGATCAGTTTGACCTGGTTTACTTCCAACGACTGTTCAATGAATGCAGAGCCCAAAAATTGTCATAAAAACTTGCGTAGCTATGCACAAACGGGAGACTTTGGAGCGCAAAAGCCTCAAACCTGGATTTACGCGCTTTTATGTACGTTTTTTTTTTGAAGTGGTCGCTTGAACGCACGCTGCCGAGAGCGGTGTGAACATAGCTTTAGACTGAGCGACGCCTCTTCTCCTGTGGTGCTGTCAGAGCAAATACTGATACACCCTTACTGAGCCCCCTAGTGGTTGTTAGTGGGAAAATAACAAACTGTTTCCTAGATCCATCTTTGTCTTTGTTTTTCTCGTCTAAACTGGGATCTGGCTCAAAACGTTGTGACTGAATAGCTCTGATTATGCTTGCCGTTTTCATTCTATAACGTTAGGTTGAAGGTTGAACGGGCTGTAGGCTAGTGGGAGAGCATGTAAACAGAGAACTCTTAGTAATGGGGAGGCGAATGGGGGGCGGGGTTGCTCCATGCCAACACTCATGCTCACAATTCTGACGCAAAATTCTAATGAAGTCCTGCCGCTCTGCAGAAACTATGTTCTAGAAAACAACACAGGTTTTATTTATATTTTGGCTAATCATAATTAAAAGACCACTGGGAAATAGATCAAAAGATGATCGGAGTTGGTCTTTAACAGAAAGAAAAAGAAAAAAACAACTCATCATTTTGTCACCTTTATGACAAAACTGTACTACTCCCTAAAATAACAGTGATGAGTGAAGAAACACACAAAGCTCCTTTTGATAGCAGTACTTGCCACGTACTCTTGGGTAAGCGGTCAAATCTCCACGTTTGGGTCTGTGAAGCCTTTTTTCCCCTCGTTCACGAGGACGGGCTTCTCTGTTCTTGTGTGCCAAACCAATATCTGGTGAGAAAGCAGCGTGGAAACACAAACAAGAGAAACATTAGTGACATGCTGTTCCCTTAATGCACTCATTCAGCCTCCGCTCCCTTTCAGCTCCATCTTTCCGCTTGGTGTTCTTAAAAACAGTCCATTCCTGAAACGGCTCTGGCTGTACATAAACCACCACAGGGGCCATCTATGTGTAAAGAGCTACTTGAGCATGAACCTCGCATCAGAGGAGAAGAAACAGGGAGTTTCCTTACGAGGGTGACGTAACCGTCTCTGCTTAGCTTGCATTTAGTCACCATGAAGACGAGCCAAAATGTGCCAGAGTTGGATTCTTTGTGGCTTTGCTCCAATTCTTTGTACCCTTCTGTGCGCGCCATTGTTTTGTTCTGTAAAGCCTTCATGCTGGCGTGGTTCGGCCCCCAGAGGCAGAACAAACATCCAGGAAAACGTCGGCCAAAGAGACTCGAGAAGGAAAGCAAACGGAAAGTGTCAAGCTCAGTTCCCCTCTCGCTCCTCTCCGGTACTTTCCTTTTATCTCGGCTTGGCAGCAGCCATGAATTATGCACGAGAAGAGCCAGGAGCCCACTCCCACTTTGCTCAGGTGTGGTGGGGGGGAGGGGGGGGGGGTTAGGAGTCACGCTCACATCTGAAGTGGAAGATTATAAGGAACAGAGATGCACATGCACGACTTTCCACTTTATTTCTTACTCTCGCCCTCCCTCCCATCCGTCCTTGTGCTAATCTGTAATCAGTGTGATGTCTCTACCTCCACCACCGAGTCCAATTCCGCTCCGTGAGCCTGCTCCCTGAATACCCTCTTTTCATTTAGCCTTGTGAATGGCAGGGGCAGAGCTGGAGAAAAACCTGGCTGAAAGTGCCTCTATTTCCTTTCCTTTCTTCTCCTCTCCCTCTTTGTCTGTGTAAGTAAGAGCGCTTGTCGTGAGGATATTGGCTGGTTGAAGCCCTCTAGCCGATTCCTCCTCTCCCGGTGAAAGGCTTAGTGACTCAGGGCAACCGCCGAACGATGAGGTGTTGGAAGTGGTACGGAGAGCATCGAGCCGCTGATACCCTAAAGCAGGGGTGGCGAACACGAGGCTCTCGAGCCGCATGCGGCTCTTGGACAATGAGCATGCGGCTCTTTGCGTCTCGTCATATTTTCCATATACTGTGCCTCATTTCATAATTTTTCCCTCTTAAACCATGTTCAAACCATCAGAGGGTATTAAAAATAATTAATTAATAATAAAAGTAATTTGGCAGTGTGTGTGTGTGTGTGTGTTTGATTCTGCTCCCGACACATACGTGACCGCCAATCATTTGCGCGGGTTACGCCCACTGCCGGAACACATAGATAAAGATTGATGTGTGTGCAGACCGTTACCCTCATGGTCAAAATGGTGAAATTCAGAGTATAAAGATAAACACAGGATGTTTCTGGAAGAACGGGAAGATTCTTACTTTTTACTGAACAGAATGGCGTCACGATGTTTATTATTATGAGCTTTTGGAAGCAGTAACATTGGTCATGGCAGTATCCCGGAGAAAATGAAAAACTTCCTGATCTGACACAAATTGTCTCCTTTATTAACAAGTTGAAGCTTTTCAAAGTGCTCATTCAAAACGGCAATCATCCCACTTTCCTTCTTTGCGGAGCTCACAGCAGAAAGCTGCAATCAGAATGAATGAAGCGCAGAACGTGACGCTGCTTGCGCAACTGGACAGAAACGACCGCAGATCACTTTTCTCATGGATCCTTTAATGCAGAGACTGACTGATGAGATCCCCGCTTGTCACTGATGAAGCAGCGAGAGAACCGGAGATAAATGAGCAGAAATCTCTTTGAAAGAAGGCCCTGTTATAATTTGGAGAACAGACATCGGTCCGTTCTGACCGACACTCACGTAAAGGTGCTTAGCCCCGCCTTCAGCCCCTAAGGATCATGGGAAAGGGGGGGGGGGGGTTTCAGTGTAAAACCATGAGCCAGGTAGCTGTTAGCAGAGTTGAGCTGCATGCCGTTTGGCTGAATGAGTGTGTATCGCAGTTACCGGGTTCCTAATGTGAGCAGAAAGGAGAGGACGAGAATGACGCAGTCAGTTAAATTACAACTCAGCACATGTTGGATTATTACTCCTCAGTATAAACTGATTCATGCCAAGTATTAATATTTAATAAATTATTTGCTTTTGATGCAAATGTCAGTCATACAATTTTGAATAACAAAACATAAAAGTGAGATATTCTAATGAGGGTCAAAATTAATTTAAGTTGCACACAACTGAAATGTAATGTATTTAATGTGTTCATTGTGAATATGAATGACTCGGACACCAGAAGGATGCTCTGTCCAGATGTTGGTGTAAGGGTCATTGAAAGAGGAATGTTGAGACACAAAGAATTACCAGTTAAATGCTGTTGGATAAACGATGAAATATTCAGTTTTATCATCATAAATCTGACTTCAGAGGAGTCACATTCTCACCAGCATCAACCTTTCTGCCCGTCACTGAGTAGTTGTGTGTCAGAGAGAGGCAGAGAAAAGAGTGAGATGAAGAGAGAGAGAGTGTGTGTGTACGAAATGAGAGAGAGGTATCTGACTTCTAGGGTAGTTGCTGTGTTAACTCTGGCTAAGCTGCATTTGATGTGTGTATTGAGGGTGGACACTTTCCTTGAAATAAACACAAGTACAATACTTGCTGTTCTGTTGTAGGGAGAGGAGTGTGTTATGGACAATAATATGGCTTTAATTGCGTGTGTGTACGTCTTGGCAGGTCAGTGTGTGGTGTGGCTCTTTGACTCTCACAGTGAAAAAATTCGGCTCTTGGTGTCAAACTTGTTCGCCACCCCTGCCCTAAAGCCTCTCACTGAGATGTATATTTATGGACGTTTTAAAGTGAAGAGTGGGCAGCAATCGATGGTGCTGATTGTTACGGAATAGTTTATCTGCGGTGCTGATGTCAGAAAAATCACCTTTACAAGGACTTCTGACTCAAAACAGTCATGGATTTCTTGGTCGTTGAGGCTTTGTCAACTCATGATGGTTTAATCTATAAGTTTGGACTCTGAGAGCTTTTTGCTTGTCTTGTCTTTCTTAGTGATAATTGAAAAAAAGGAGCTTTTCTGCTGCAAAAAGTAAAAACAATTATGAAAAGTCATGTCCTCTTTCAGGGGGCTCTGTAAAAATCAAGTAGTGAAA
This sequence comes from Oryzias sinensis, assembly GCA_037389245.1. Classification (NCBI taxonomy): domain Eukaryota; kingdom Metazoa; phylum Chordata; class Actinopteri; order Beloniformes; family Adrianichthyidae; genus Oryzias; species Oryzias sinensis. Next base: position 31,632,769 of record CM074497.1, on the reverse strand, counting down.
CACTGCAAATGTCAATAAAGCTATGATTGAAGCAAGAGTTTTATTTTTCTACACAGTAAAAGAAAAACATGCAGAAAATCCGTTTTTATACAAAATCAGTAGGTGCCTGTTGTTTTATACTATGCTAAATTAAGGTAATTTTAAACAAATCTCACAGACAACATCCATTTAAAAAAATATATTATTTACAATTCCCCCCCCAAAATTAGCTAAAAAACAATTGTGTTGATATTTACAGACAAAATGAAATAGCTCATATTTTGCATGGTGTTTAAAAATTTTAGAAATCTAAGAACATAAAGCTTTAGTTAACTCTCTTTAAAAATCATGTTTGGAACAAGAGATGAAACTGTCACGGTGTGGGTACCGGATGTTCTCGGGGTCCTTCGACCAATGATGACGTCACACTATTTGATTGGCTGTAAGTTGCCCTGACCAATGAGTTAACGTCGCTAAGTTTTTTTTAAACTTTATTGACGATTGCGTTATCATACATTAACAATGACAGTAACGTTAACAACGAACAATAACAATGTAATCAATATTGCCTCGAAGATCAGTCACCATTGCCAAACATAACATATTAACATAGAAAATAAAGAATAAAGGGGGGAAAAAGAAACAATGAACATAACACACAAATAAATAAAAACATAAGTAAAATAAAATAAAGGAACATAGAACCAATCTAAATAGTCTAATACTAGATAGGGGTACTCGTGAAGTTTGTATTTCTGAACAAAACTAAGCAATTTCAAGCCATTCTTCTTTTTCATATAATGAAGTGATTGAAAGTAAAAACAGAGCTCTTTATTAAATGTTATAAAAACTGGTTTGGTCTTCAAAATTTTATTTTTGTGCATTTAAAACTTTCCTTGCAATTTCAGGATATTAAGAACTGTATTTTCTGGTCTATATGATACCACACCCAATAGAACATTTGAGTGTAAATGAACTGGCATTGCAATTTTGGAAGAATACCAGAAGCAGAACTCATCCCAGAATTTTTTTTATAATTCCATAGTTAAGAATTTGCACTGCAGTTGTAACTTGACCTCACCAAGATGGACGGTGCTCTCCTCCCATGAGGAACCACGTGATGTCTCCTCTAGTGATATAACTCATTGGAAGGACCCCCGAAGGACCCCGAGAACATCCGGCAACCCGAGAACATCCGGTACCCACACCGGTATTGCATTGGATGAGGTGATTTAAGATTTTTTTTTTTAAATTGATGTAAAAATTATTTTTTTGTTCCACCATCATGTCCTCTTGGACACGTTCAAACACTGGGTCGGGGTATCTGGATCTGCTCTAAACTGGTTCTCCTCATATCTGACTGGTAGATCATTTTTTTGAAGCATCTCCTAAATTTAAGTCCTCCTCTGCGTCGCTCACTTCTGGTGTACCACAAGGATCTGTTCTCTAATGTTGTTCATTTTAAATCTGCTACCTTTGCAGCATATTTTAAAATATTTTAAGGAACATTCTTACCATTTTAATGCTGATGATATTCTTTTAAACCTCAGGATGTTTTTGAGATCGTGTGCAGGTGTCTGGATTCAGTCAAGAGTTGGATGAATGATCATTTTCTGCGACTAAATGAAGCTAAAACTGAGGTCCTCGTCCGTGCTTCTGACAGTTGCCTCCCTCTGATAGTCCAGTGGTTCGGTCCATTTGCTTCCTCTATAAAGTCCTTCTGTCAGGAACCTTAGGGTAACTCTAGACCCGGTTTTATCCCTTGAACTTGTAAATGTTTTTATCATCTTAAAGACATTGCCAAACTGAGTCCAATTGTGTCTTCACATGTTTAACCAAAAGATCTCTAGAACAGCTCCAGGTTGTCCAGAACGCTGCTGCAACACTTTGAACCAATTCTTCCACGTTTTTACCCGTCACCTCGTTATTAATCCAGCTGCATTGGCTCCCTATCCGCTACTGATTGCATTTTAAAATCCTAGTTTTAACATACACAGCTCTCAATAGCCAAGCATCGGTCTACATGAAAGACCTTTTGCAGCCGTACACTCCTAGCAGGTCCCTGAGGTCATGTGACCAGGGTCTGCTGGTTGTTAAGAGAACCCAGTTAAAGATTAAAGGTGACAGAGTCTTTGCAGCAGTAGCTCCATCCCTCTGGAACTCCATTCCTCTCAGCCTCAGATCTGTAGATTCTGTGTTTCTTTTAAAAAGCAGCTAAAACACATTTTTTCAAAATAGCTTTTTCCTATTTCTGTTTTTGTACTCTATTTTTATACTGTGTTTTGTTGTGAAGAACTTTGTGATTTTAATCTTGAAAGGTGCTATATAAATACATTTTTTTTACTATTATTTAAGATAATATGTCTTTAACATGATAATTTGCAGTTTTATAACTGGATTAAAAAACGCTACATAATACACTAGAATAGTTTGTTCAAAGGCCAAAAATCATTAATAAATACAATTTTTTTAAATGTTTTAATTGCTTAAAGTACTAAAAAGCAAATAATAGGTGCCTTACTTGTTTGTGTTGAGTAACCTAGTATGTTATTTCAGATTTAGACAAGCTAACCACTCAGCTCCTGTCAGCGTGAAGAAGGGAATTACCTTAGTGCAATTGGCTGCTTTGGGCTCGAGGTCATTGAGGGTGACGAGTTCTCGGAGCAAACTGCTCTCCTGGTAGCCCCCCTTCACGCCGCGGAGCTTAAAGTATGCCTGTGGCTTGAAGAGGATGAGCTTCAGGTTGATGGCAAAGCCGGCCATGTCGATGGCAAATGGCCGATGGGGGTCAAACACGGTCTTCCAGCCGTAGACCTTCCCGGCTGCATTCACCTTGGGGGACTCGTACCGCAACCCCCCCACAAAAGCCACAGGCCACACCGAAACTTTCCGAGTTGATCTCATCTGTAAGAGAGGAGAGCGAAGAGGAGGAAGGAGAGCAAATTAGCAGCCTGACAGGGCGAATGCATCCCATTCTGAGCATCGCAGCAGGACGTTGAGCGAGGCTTTCACGGCGCTGCTGCCATGATCCTCTCTGAAGGAGGGTGTTTATTGACCAGCTGTACCCTGTGCAGCTGTGTTAGATGAAGGCTAATGACACACACTCTTCAACAGCTGCCTGACAATGAGATAATGAGGCACCAGCATCTTTAGAAGGAGAAAACACGGACAGAGGTAAGAGGGATTGGATGGAGTGAAGCCATAAGAGAAAGCAGTTCTGGTCGTTGCTCGGCTTAGACAATTCTTTTAGGTACCCCCCCACCCCCCCGTCCTTTCTTGTCCTTTCATCTGTGATGAAACGATTGTGCCGCTCTTCCTCCTTTATGTGCAGCTCGGTGAGTCTTTTGCCATGCTGCTAAGAGTCACAGCAGCCATAAAAAAGCACATTTTTTGTGATGGAGAGCAGAAAGAAGAGGACAGACTATGAAGTCGTTTCATCAGACTCTCTGCGGCAGAAAAAGAAAAATTAAGCAAGGGCTGTGTTAAGTCTTAAGGTTTGTGCCTGTACTTTTGTAGTGTCCAGTACAACATAGTACTTATGTGTAACAAGAGCCAAAAATAATGCTAAAAGTCAAATCTGTATTGGTAGCGGGGCGATGGGGAAGTTGAAGACATTTCTGATAGCAGATGTGTTAGAAAACCTTATTTTTATTCATATTTTTGGTAAATGGCATATACTTATATAGCGCTTTCTACCCTCTTTCAAAGGCCCAAAGCACTTCACAGTCCCATTCACACAGTGATGGCAGCTCCGCTGCACTGGCACCAACCTCCCATCAGAGGCAAGGTGGAGTTCAGTGTCTTGCCCAAGAACACTTCGACACATGGGCGTGCCATGCGGGAATTGAACCTGCAATTTTACGATCATGGGTGGACCGCCCTAGCGCTGCACCACGGCACAACTCTATCTGTCCTTTACAAGTTTCGCATGTTTTATTCATAAAGACATTGTAACAAGGAAAAAGTGGAATTTAGGTTGTGGATGAGTTCACTCACAACTCTTTTATTAAACTATATGTGGCCGTCTCCATTTTGTTTTCCTATGCACAATTTCCAAAATTCACTGCCCTGGAAATTTCCCAGAAGTCTCTGCAAAAAATGATTGTACACTGATGCTCACTAGATTGGCAAATATAGACCATGATGCAATGACTTTAAATGATTTGCTTAAAAAAAGCATTTCATTCCTTTATTAAATTCAGTTATTAACATTAAAATGCATTGGATTCCTAAATAGTCTTTGTAAAATGTTCATATTTATCTGGTTTTCACTTTGGCAAATGGAGGTTGACCTAATATTTTGAGCATGTGTACCAATTGCATTAAAATTAAGGCTTACTTGTCTTTTTTTGGTTGTTAGTCCTTTTATATGGGGGTCGGCTGTAAGGCAGCGGTTGACCCATGATCGTAAGTTGCAGGTTTGATTCCCGCCTTGCACACCCATGAGCCAAAGTGTCCTTGGGCAAGACACTGAACCCCACCTTGCCCCTGGTGCCAGGCTTGGCACCAGTAGCCTGCAGCGGAGCCGCCACCAGTGAGTGAATGTGTGTGTGACTGGGTGAATGGGTTTGTGATTGTAAAGCGCCTTGGGCCTTGTAGGAAGAAAAGCGTTATATAAGTACACGCCATTTACCATTTGATGCCTGTTCCTTCCTTCTGGACTGTTTTCCACCACCTTGGGGTCTAAGGCGGTCTGCGGCTGCATTGAATGCAATCTGCTGTTGTCGCTTGGCAACAACAAAATGCTGCCTGAGAAGCGACAGGAAACCGCAGGAGAGGCTGAGAAGACTAGGTCCTTCAGAGTTTGCAGGACTTTTAAAGAGTTTGATGGCGTTGTTGCATCTGGGCACCTGGGGGTGGGGGATATGCACGGCCAGGAACAGGAATCTGTGATCTGTGGTGGGTGGAAGGAGGATATTGCAGAAACTGGAATCCTTTATAGAACACCTTCATCATCATCATCGTCACCATCAATCTGAGACCATGGGTGCACTGAGCAGCTCCTTCCAGTCAGGGACAGGGACACGACAGAAGGCTTTCACAGATCCTTTCTGCTCCACAGTGCCTCAACACCTTTTGAACCATTCAGTTCAAGCTCTGTCTATCAAATCGCTCTAACGCAATGCATTGTGGTCTATATTTGCTAATCACGAGAACATCGATGCACACTGGTTTTTCGCAGAGACTTCTGGGAAATTTCCAGGGCAGTGGGATTTGGGAATTGTAGATTCTGACTCCCTGAAAAAATGGCCAACACCCAGAGTGCATCATGTAGTGACACAAGCTAAGACGTTCAAATGTCCTTTAATGATGAGGTCATCAGATTGCACCGTGCCTCCGTTGTTAGGTTTTTAACACAGTAGCTGTCAAAACAGGCTTTGTAAGGTTCCTAAAACAAAAACCACTGTCGAGTTTGACTGTTTTGGAACCTTCGCCTTAACTTTTCTCTTCGCCGACCTCCATTTATTTTTATTGCACAACCTGTGAACGTTTGGAAAAGACACACCAGAAGTGAATGGAAAACCATTCCTTTTGGAAACCAACCTTCAGTCGTCATTGAAGGTATTGAAACAATCGGAATCTCATCTTTGCCTCAAATGCATAAGTGCAAGCTGAGGGCTTGGCTTGACCTGCTGATTGCTAGCCTTGTTCACTCATAAACAGCAACTTTTTTTTTACGCCCCCAAATTACAAGGTTTAAATCTCACCAGACAACTTTCACAGAAAGGACTATTGGAGGCTAGTGCCACAAACTCCCAGGAAATAGGAAAGCTGCTGCATGAAGGGGACTTTAGAAAAGCTAAAGTTGTTTCCAAGGCAGGTGCAAATAAATGCAGGCTAATGAAACTGAATTATTTTTGTTTAAACCAAAGAAAGCTTTTACCCAAATTTTCTAAAGAAGACATAGAGCTAGGGAAATTCAGGAATCTCGAAATAAATAAATGGGCAGTTCACATTGAACAGGCTTTTTAAGAAATAATGACAATCAAATTAAATGAAAAGGCAGGTATTGAGGGTACTCAACAATATAACAGCTTAACCCTTGCATTACCTTGTGGGGTCCAGATGACCCCACCCTTACATTGACGTGTTCTCCCTACCATGACAAAGGTGGATAAAGGTGGAAAGATTTCATGTAATCCATGGACACCAGTGAAGATCACAAATCATTGAAGAAAAAAGGTTCAGAGCACTGTCTAGTGTTAATGTGCCTTGGAGGCACGTTAACATTGGGAGTAGGGTCATCTGGACCCCACAAGATAGCGCAAGGGTTAAAAGGCTTCTTTGTAGAAGTTATAATCCAAAAAAGGTTGTTTCCAAAGTGTCTACATTGCAGATTGACACTTTATTTCCTGCTTCCCCAGAGCCTGCTTTACACCAGGCAGCGGATTTCCTCCGATTATGTTCTCTTTTAGGAGGGCAGCGACAGATTTAGCGAGTTATAGCACTCGTATTATTCAGCTTGCGTGGGAGTAAAGGTTAGGTAGCAGTTGACACAGGGGATTAAGGAAGAAAAATAATCAAATGCCATTTTTATATGAGTCACAAAAGTCTTCACAATTAGTTCTCCTCTGAAAGGCTGTGCAGTCGTTCACCATCAATTCAACAAGAGTTAAAAGAAAAAAGGTTTTGAGTGTGTTTCTGTGGAGATTTACAATAGAGGAGGATCAATTCTATGAAAATGATTAAGTCAGAGTTCATTTCATAAAACTTTGTTTAATTGAAAAAATAAAAAAGAATAAAACCTTGAGCTTTTAAATGAAATAAAAGATAGAGTAAAAAATACAAATTAGACATTATCAACACCAAAGACCCTCTCTGATCATCTTTAAATCTATTGTAAAAGCGTTCCCAGTGCTCTTGTAACCCTTGTGCTATCCAAGTCACTCTACCATTGGCAGTTGGGTCATCTAGACCCACTAGACAGAGCTCTGAACCTTTTTTCTTTAATGATTTGTGATCTTCACTGGTGTCCATGGATTACATGAAATCTTTCCACCTATATCCACCTTTATCATGGTAGGGAGAACACGTCAATGCAAGGGTGGGGTCACCTAAGATAGCACAAGAGTTAACCACCATTATGTCCCTTTTATCCAAAATAAAACTGCACGGTGCTGTAGTACTTAGTGCTCTTGTCTCGCAGCAAGAAGGTGCCGGTTCAAGTCCCGGCTGGTGGACCTGAAACAGAACATCAATGGGGGACCCATCTGTGTGGAGTTTGCATGTTCTCCCCGTGTATGCGTGGGTTTTCTCCGGGGACTCCCACTGTCCAAAACATGATTCACAGGTTGATTGGTTACACTAATACATGAGTGTGTGATTGTGACACTGCGTCAGACTGCCGACCTGTCCAGGATGTGCCTTGCCTTCACCCAGTAGTGGATGGGATAGGCTCCAGCAGCCCCGAAAGGGACATGACAGGTTTAGAAGATGAGTGAATATTGTTTTCTTGGAAAGTTTCTACAGAGTGGCAGGAGTTCATTAGAGTTGTGGGCATTGGCACAAAGCAACCCCACCCCCCATTCCTGTGACCCGTAACTAAGAGCAACAGTCAAAACCCCAACCTAACATTAGCGGCGCAATAAAAATGCTGAGCAATATTGGAGCTATCCAGTCGTACAGTTCAGATCCTGATTCCAGCTCAGACGAGGAAAACAAAGACGTTCATGGATCTGTCTGTCTGCAGGTGGATCCATCAGAATGGAGCGGAGCAGGGAGCTTGTGGCTTAGATTATTTTCTGGGTCAAAAATGCTTCTTTTTCAAACAGCATCTCTTTGTCTGCTCCTGATTCATGATCGTTTGATTAAAGAAATACATAGAAATGCAATTTATAAGCTTAATTTTCAGAAAAAGGCCACAAGGTCATGTCAAAAACACCCAAAACACCATTTTAATCAGAGTGGGTCTTGAAGGTTTCCACTTTGAGAACAAAAAGTGAGACGATAACATAGGCTCTTTGGAGGCAGCGTCAATAGGTTTCCCACACTTCCATTCACACCGAAAGCGTGACAATTAGAGTTTTGTCGGCTTCCTCTGGAAGTAATACCTACTGCGGTGGAAAATCACGAATTGCTCTTCTGCTCACAGCACACTGAAATAATGCAAGCAAGCTTCCCCAGCGCCGATGTGGTAAATATGATGCGCTTGCACAGTTTCATATTCAGTGCTGCTCCAGATCTGAATGCATGAAACTGTGAGCATTTGAGCTGTTTCCTGCTCCAGTTAGTTAAGGGCCTGTAGGGACTAGAGTCTACGTGCTACAGGAAATCAGAACAAGCAGGGCAAGAAACGGAACATCTATGAACAATAGATGTTTTTTCAGGTTGCAGAGGAAACAGCGTCCACTTCCACAGCCGCTCCTTGCACTGTTCTTTGTCCTGTAGCAGCGGGGTTTGTTTATTTAGTCCTTTTTTTCCGTTTTGGTTGAATCAATATACATTTGATGTTTTGGGA
>CM074497.1:31604516-31623832 GCA_037389245.1 Oryzias sinensis | reverse complement strand
AAATTTATTTCTTTTTTCTTTCTTTCAAATTTAGACTGGGCTACACTTAAATTTAGATTTTTATTTTTTTGGGCCTTTCAAATTGCCTTACTTGCCATATAAACAAATCAAACATTTGAATATCTGATTTCCAAAACCTTATAATATCAAGTCTCACAAATCTATGTATATTAAATGTATTTTTTTTTTAAAAGCAGTATCAAGATTAGATCCAAATACCAGCGTGCTACACATTAAATACGCTTGTTTTGGAAGAAAAATGTAAACATTTCTTATGAGAGCTTAATTATGAATGCAATTCTTTTACAGTCATGTCCTCTAACAGCAGAAATGAATATTTCATGAACTTTTAATCAGTTTTTATTCAAATCTGACCTAGAAACTTATATGACCTCATTAAAATGATGCAGAGTCCTCCTTGGAAGTAATCTCACTGGTTGCAAAAAAAAAATGCCTACAAAGAAACCTGTATGTTTAGCAGGTAGCTGACGAATAATTTCTGTGCTACCTTCCTCCATTTATTTTGATTGTTCACAGAAAATTGCCCCAAAACATATCTTTTCAATATTTCTTTTATCTTTTCACATCTCCCTGTTCTGTAGCTCCTCTGATAATGTTTAGAGCATTCTTCAATGTGCCTTAGGAAGTCTTCCTTACGGACATACAGTCTTCTCTTCCACAGGAGGCAAAGCCCTTTTGGGCCTACAGTTCCACCCAGTAACATCAGTGCTCAGGAGTCACATTTGCATGCAGATTGCAGGTTAGTACGGCAAACTTCCAGGAAACAGGAAAGCGGCTGCACACTCTGCCAGGGCAGATCAATGCGTTCGTGTTGCAGCGGCTTCAAAGGATGATCCAGAGGTGGGTAGTTCTGCCGCAGTTCGTCGAGATGCTTGGGTATTTGCTTTTTCTTGTTTTGTGTGTGTATGAGCATTGCTTACGTTCTACTTGATTAGGGTTCTGCTGAGAGGAAATATGTTTTTGCTAAAAGCAAGACTCCTCTGAACACCAGTGACTCACAGAGACACAGCTGTAAGTGAAGAGTGTGAGAGGAGAGCCAGCTATGGCGAAGAACAATGTCGTGTTCACACTGAAGGACTTCACCTGCTGAAACACGGAGCATATTAACCAACACCTGCAGCACAGTACTGCGCGGCTGTCACTCTTTTACTTCTTCTTTTTTCTGTCTCCATGCCTCCTTTTCAGTGAGTCTTTCTCTGCCTTTAAGGGCTATTACACGGCTCCGTAAATAGGCATGGTGGAGGTGATGGAGGGCCACTGAGGGAGAAGGAGCACTTTGGCAGATTCCCAAAGAAAGGTAATGACAGCCTCCGTCAATACCTGCCGCTCCATTTACTATGGACCTCGTCTGCACCACTAACAAGAGTTGAGGCTAATACTTGGAGGATCCAGACCGTGGCCACTACGCTGATTTGACTCATGCCAAGATGGATGGCCTGAGATGTCCTGATTACCAGCACAAGCTTCCCTCCCCCAGCCTCCCATTCTCCTTCACAATGTCTGAGAAAAAATATCATAAAGATGACTTTTAATGGTTCGACTGTTATTTGTGACTCAAAAAATGACGTGTGTGTGTGTGTGTGTGTGTGTGTGTGTGTGTGTGTGTGTGTGTGTGTGTGTGTGTGTGTGTGTGTGTGTGTGGTACAGACCAAAGGTTTGGACACACCTTCTCATTCAAAGAGTTTTCTTTATTTTCATGACTATCAAAATTGTAGATTCACACTGAAGGCATCAAAACTGTGAATTAACACATGTGGAATTATATACATACAAATATGTGTGAAACAACTGAAACTATGTCATATTGTAGGTTCTTCATAGTAGCCAAATTTGGTTTGATTACTGCTTTGCTCACTCTTTACATTCTCTTGATGAGCTTCTAGAGGTAGTCACCTGAAATTTTTTTCACTTCACAGGTGTGTCCTGTCAGGTTTAATAAGTGGGATTTCTTGCCTTATAAGTGGGGTTGGGACCATCAGTTGTGTTGTGCAGAAGTCAGGTGGATACACAGCTGATAGTCCTACTGAATAGACTAAACTGTGTGAATCAGGCCTTCATGGTAGAATATCTGCTAGGAAACCACTGCTAAAAAAAGGCAACAAGCAGAAGAGACTCGTTTAGGCTAAAGAACACAAGGAATGGACATTAGACCAGTGCAAATCTGGGCTTTGGTCTGATGAGTCCAAGTTGGAGATTCTTGGTTCCAACCCCTGTGTCTTTGTGCTACGCAGAAAAGGTGAACGGATGGACTCTACATGCCTGGTTCCCACCGTGAAGCATGGAGGAGGAGGTGTGATGGTGTGGGGCTGCTTTGCTGGTGACACTGTTGGGGATTTATTCCAAATTGAAGGCAAACTGAACCAGCATGGCTACCACAGCATCTTGCAGCAGCATGCTGTTCCATCCCGTTTGGGTTTAGTTGGACCATCAATTATTTTTCAACAGGACAATGACTCCAAACACACCTCCAGGCTGTGTAAGGGCTATTTGACCAAGAAGGAGAGTGATGGGGTGCTGGGCCAGATGATCTGGCCTCCACAGTCACCGGACCTGAACCCAATGGAGATGGTTTGGGGTGAGCTGGACCGCAGAGTGAAGGCAATAGGGCCAACAAGTGCTAAGCATTCTGGGAACTCCTTCAAGACTGTTGGAATACCATTTCAGGTGACTTGAAGCTCATCAAGAGAAAGCCAAGAGTGTACAAAGCATTAGAGGTGGGTACTATGAAGAACCTACAATATGGCAGTTTCAGTTTCACACTTTTTTGTTTATATAATTCCACATGTGTTCATTAATAGTTTTGATGCTGTGGTCTGTGCTATATATATATATATATATATATATATATATACACACACACACACACACACACACACACACACACACACACACACACACACACACACTGTATGTATATAGAAAACTTTGCGGTCACATAGCTTAAATGTTCTATGTCACTGCACTGGCTACGTACTAAAAATGGATTGAATATTTATTGTTATGTGACCACGGTTAGGATTATGGCCTTCGAGGTGTCCATTATCAGAAATGAACAGACTTTGTAAAAGCAACCGGTTTAGGCTTCAGAGCGGTTCGTTACTTTCTGATAAGAGACATGTGGCAATATCCCTTACATAGTTTACATTTTGAATTTGAGTAACTAAAAACGTAATATTTAAGTCATCCTTTAGAAGTCTGTCAATCATTGCAAAATCTCATTGTCTTGTGGGAGACTTTCCCTTATTTTCTTCGTTACATCCATGAGGGGATTTCACTTTTTACCTATACACAGTCTGTCCCCTTTACAGTAATCCAGCATTGCACAAATGATGCAACAAAATGCAATGTCTTCCTCAGATGAGGATTTTTTTTCAAAGTTGCATTACTTCATCTCTACCCCACACTTTAACCAGGTCAATGCAATGGCATCTAAGAAATCCACTCATCAATATGCTTAGAAACTCCCAAAAGTTCCCTCTATGATCACTAATTTTAACAGCGAAAGTAAACTTTTCATACTAATAATTAAGTCATATTTTCAGTAAATTCCACAAATGATATGAATACAAAAATGGTCACATTTTAAATGTTTTTCTTTTTATTACAGCTGAAGCTTTTATTTACTCTGTTGAAAAAAAAAATCAGTTTCCCAACAAATCTAATTTCAAACTGAGACAAGAGAAAGCATTAAGTAGAAGAAATGTTTGGGTTTGTATTTTTGTTTTCCCATTAATAATCAGTTGGTAGCATTTGCATGCAGTAACAGTGGGTGATAATGGAAGCAACAGCGTCACTCTGCACCATCACTAACCTCCTCAAACAGCTCCAGGCTGTACGTGTTGTCATCATCAGCGAAGTAGACGATCCCAGCTTGGCTGTTGTTGGCGTTGAAGGTCTCCCTCAGCCACCGCAGAGCCAGATTCCTCTGCATTGTTCCTCTTGGAATCCTGGGATCCCGAGTGTCACCCCGTAATTTATAGTTCCTGGGGGTCTCCACGTTGAGGTGGGTGTAGTTCAGCCCCGTCTCTCTGAGGAGGCGCGTGACGAGAGGCGTTCTCCTCTGGGAGTCCTCCACCAGGATCCAGTGCAGGTTGGGAACATGGAGGAAAGTGTTTGCCAGCCGTGTCAGCTCTGCCTTCTGCACAGGCCGACTGTATGTGGGGGTGATGATGTGGATTGTGGGGAGCACGTCAGACCACGGGGGAGGCCGTGTGTACACATACTCCGTCCTCACTACCTCCACAATGTCTTTGTCTGAAGCACAGTATTCTTTGGAGTCCTGACCACCAGCCTCCCTCTTGCCCTCGCCACCCGAATCTGCAGATATGAAGATAAAAAGACAAGTAAGGGATTAGAGGAACCTTGAGTTGCTTTTGGTAGATTTGCCTCAGGTGACCTAAGCCCAGTGCAGGTAAAGTGTACCTGAGAGACGTTGGTGGTGGACTGCAAGCCTCTCTGGAATGATAAAGATCTCTTTTACTAGGTGGTGACAGGCTGTAAGAAGCGAAAGCAGGCACTGTGAGAGGATTACAAAGCTGATGGACAGAAAGACAGTGCATGGGGAAGTAGTATAGTGATGAGGCCTGCATTCCTGCAGTGCTGTTTTGGGGTTTATCAATATACGCCTCCCTCCATTTTTATACCATGTTACATAACTTATAGTGGTAATCAAAGTACCAATTAAAGTGATGTTTACCTATGAAGTGAGTGTAAGTTAAAAAATGGCTGTTAAACACAATATATCTGATCTTCACTCTTAAAATGAAATTGAAATTAATGTTCAAATATTTCTTTCATGTTTTCTGCATTTTAGTGTTCAACAAAATACTGTTTTTCTCCACCACTACATTGCTGCTTGGCAAGCAAATAGCAAGTTTGTTTTCCTCTGAGATTATAAAATGTGTTTGCAGGCGACCTGAAAATGACCTATGCTGTGCAATTATCTGCAGATATTGAAATTGCGCTGGCTTACTGTGCGTTCCTACAAGAAAACTGAATTCTTATGCTGATACTGAAATGTTCTAAGACCAGAAAAGAAAAACTAGATGAATGCAGCCTGTATGAAAGCAGATCAAGAGGAATGTTTTAGTAATACTTTACATCAGGCTAAAAACGGCTTTCTGGCATGCAAGTTACTTTTGGAACAGCCACTTACAAAAGATCTACTTATTATTGTTTGAATATAATTATATGTTACAAAATAATCATTTGAAATGTTCACATTTATGGTCCTAAAAACACAGCGTGATTATGTGAGTTGGACCACATATTCTAAAATTAACTGATAAATTTAGATTAAAAATGTAAATTAACGCCATAATAAGAAGTTCCTCTGTCGTGTTTCCTTCAGCAGCCTGCTGACTTGGACGCATGTGTTTGTACTTGTCAACGACGCCGCGGTGTGCGGTCTACCAACAAAAGAAAAGCCCAGTTTGAGGCTCAGCCAGGACAAAAGCAGACACATTAACAGCTATACATCCACGTTTCAAACGTATAGGAGGAAGAAAAACTAGATAGCCGTTCACCATTTTGTGGGTCTGTCCGAGCCCACAATTCTAAAATTGAGTGCATTGATACTCACTGTTTTGCCCCAGGAGTCTCTGCGAAAAACCAGAGCATTACTGCTAACTAGATTGGTGAATATAGACCACAATGCATTGTGTTTTAATAATTTTCCAATGTGAGAAATAAACAGTTTAACCCTTGTGCTATCTTAGATGACCCCCCCCCCCCCCCCTTACATTGACCTGTTCTCCCTACCATGAAAAAGGTGGATAAAGGTGGAAAGATTTCATGTAATCCATGGACACCAGTGAAGATCACAAATCATTGAAGAAAAAAGGTTCAGAGCACTGTCTAGTGCAGGGGTGGCGAACACGCGGCTCTCGAGCCGCATGCGGCTCTTGGACAATGAGCGTGCGGCTCTTTGCGTCTCGTCATATTTTCCATATCCTGTGCCTCATTTCATAATTTTTTCCCTCTTAAACCACACTAAAACCATCAGAGGATATTAAAAATAAATAATTAATAATAAAAGTAATTTGGCAGTGTGTGTGTGTTTCATTCTGCTCCCGACACATACGTGACCGCCAATCATTTGCGCGGGTTACGCCCAATGCTTGAACACATAGATAAAGATTGATGTGTGCAGACCGTTACCCTCATGGTCAAAATGGTGAAATTCAGAGTATAAAGATAAACACAGGATGTTTCTGGAAGAACGGGAAGATTCTTACTTTTTACTGAACAGAATGGCGTCACGATGTTTATTATTATGAGCTTTTGGAAGCAGTAACATTGGTCATGGCAGTATCCCGGAGAAAATGAAAAACTTCCTGATCTGACACAAATTGTCTCCTTTATTAACAAGTTGAAGCTTTTCAAAGTGCTCATTCAAAACGGCAATCATCCCACTTTCCTTCTTTGCGGAGCTCACAGCACAAAACTGCAATCAGAATGAATGAAGCGCAGAACGTGACGCTGCTTGCGCAACTGGACAGAAACGACCGCAGATCACTTTTCTCATGGATCCTTTAATGCAGAGACTGACTCCCTGAGATCCCCGCTTGTCACTGATGAAGCAGCGAGAGAACCGGAGATAAATGAGCAGAAATCTCTTTGAAAGAAGGCCCTGTTATAATTATGAGAACAGACATCGGACCGTTCTGACCGACACTCACGTAAAGGAGCTGATCAACTGGCCTGGGGTTTAGCCCCGCCTTCAGCCCCTAAGGATTATGGGAAGGGGGGGGGGATTTTCAGTGTAAAACCATGAGCCAGGGGGCTGTTAGCAGAGTTGAGATGCATGCCGTTTGGCTGAATGACTGTGTATCGAAGTTACCGGGTTCTTAATGTGAGCATGAGGGGAATGACGTGACTGACGCAGTCAGTTAAATTGTAACTCAGCACGTGTTGGAATATTACTCCTTAGTTTAAACTGATTCACGGCAATGTATTAATATTTAAGAAATTATTTGCTTTTGATGCACATGTCAGTCATACAATTTTGAATAGAAAACATAAAAGCAAGATATTCTAATGAAGGTCAAAATTAATTTAAGTTGCACACAACTGAAATGTAATATATTTAATGTGTTTATTGTGAATATGAATGACTCAGACACCAGAAGGAGGCTCTGTCCAGATGTTTGTGTATTTGTTGGTGTAAGTATCATTGAAAGAGGAATGTTGAGACACAAAGAATTACCAGTTAAATGCTGTTGGATAAACAATGAAATATTCAGTTTTATCATCATAAATCTGACTTCAGAGGAGTCACATTCTCACCAGCATCAACCTTTCTGCCCGTCACTGAGTAGTTGTGTGTCAGAGAGAGGCAGAGAAAAGAGTGAGATGAAGAGAGAGAGAGTGTGTGTATGAAATGAGAGAGAGGTGCCTGTGTGTGTGGAGGGGGTATCTGACTTCTAGGGTAGTCTCTGTGTTAACTCTGGCTAAGCTGCATTTGATGTGTGTAATGAGGGTGGACACTTTCCTTGAAATAAACACAAGTACAATACTTGCTGTTCTGTTGTAGGGAGAGGAGTGTGTTATGGACAATAATACGGCTTTAATTGCGTGTGTGTGTGTACGTCTTGGCAGGTCAGTGTGTGGTGTGGCTCTTTGACTCTCACAGTGAAAAAATTCGGCTCTTGGTGTCAAACTTGTTCGCCACCCCTGGTCTAGTGGGTCTAGATTACCCAACTCCCAATGTTAAAGTGCCTAGGATAGCACAAGGGTTACTAATAATATAAACCATCCAAGTTTTCATCTTGCAAACACAGTGGATTAATAAATAGGCTTCATAAGATGCTCATATTTATTCAATTTCACTTTGGGAAATCAGTGATGTCATATTCGCTGTTAAAGAAAGAAAAGTAGTGAGCATGTTGTCTGAATTTCTTATCAAATCCTAGAAGTCCTTCACTGTGGAGTTTAGTAGTTAGGGAGTAGGGAGGGAATTTCTGCTAGCGGCGTGTGGCGTCAGCATGATGGCCATCATGAGGAATCCCTCACATCCCCTACATTAGGCCTTCACCAGCAGCTGGAGCACATTCAGCAGCAGACGGCTGTCCCAGCGCTGCTCCACAGAAAGAATGAAGAAATCTTTGGTTCCTCGTGCCATCAGCCAATACAACTCTCTGGCAGGGCATCTGAAAAGTAATTTCTTGTAATTTAATTTTTTTTTACCCACTGATTTTTAAATGATTAATCGATTGCTATTTTTTTTTTTTACTATTTTTCTTGTTTTTAATGTGTGTGTGTGTTTTGAGTGTGAGCAGATGGTCATTTTTAAATTTCCTTAGGGATTATTAAAGACCTATTCTATTCTATTCTATTCTATTCTATTCTATTCTATTCTATTCTATTCTATTAAAATGACTAGGGAGCAAATCTTTTGCAAAATACTTCTTAAGTATATCACTAAGTATACCCACCTCTGCAGTGGAACAAAACACCTTCTGTAGAATATTCTCTTCTATTTCTGCCTTTTGATGCAAAAGCTTTTGCAGTCACATTTAGAGCACACAATAAATGCTGACAACATATTCAAAGTTTCTTTTCATTGTGACTGTGTGACTGGGCAGTCTCTGTCCCGGCTCCATTCACACTTACAACCTAAAGAGGATTATTGTACAGTACAGGGATGAACACAATCTGCTGATAGCCAGATGTTCAGCAGGGCTGCCAGGGAGCGTGCTGCCAAAAAAAACCCATCTCTGGCTTTAGCTGCACACAAAGGGAGGTGTGTGGGCAGAACTTCATCAAAATCTCCACTGAGCAGTGTTATTAGTTATGTTGTCACCTTTACCCCAAGACAGCTAATTTACTGCTAGAATAGGTTTCTGCTTTTCGACAGTGATAACTCCTAACCCGTCTGAATGTGTTTGGATCACAGGTCCAAAACTTTTCTTTTTAAACAGTTAGCATCAGACAAAGTCTAAGTTGCTTCCATTACAAGCTGTTTTGGCTGATTTGAATGAACGTGGTGTGATGGTAAAAACCCCTACAGGTGCCCTGGAGGTGCGACAAGAAAAGAGCAAGCGGCTTCATTGATTTGACGTGGCTCTAATTTGGTTGTGTTTACTCTGCTGCATACTTGACATTTCACAGTGTTGGCATGTGGCCTCTAGAGATGATTGGGAGACTCGTGAGAATGTGTTAACGACAGAGGCTGGTGTGCAAACATGGTAAACTGATCAAGATGGCAGCGTTTATTCCAATGAGCCATGTGAGAGGTTAATTTGTGGCGGAACTTGTTGTTTTTTTTTCAGCATTCTGCTGTCGGCGATGGGTTATTGACATGGAAAAAACAAATGCAGGTTAGATGTTGCATTATTAACCCTTTGACAAACAGACTAAGCATGCATCATCAAAATAGCACCTGAAAGTAGGACAAGTGTTATAGAATTCCGATAAAGCCACGGATCGTGCCTCATGAGTGCCTCTACACTAAAACCAAAGTGTGGGGTCGGGTTCAAGCACCCACTCCAAGTCTGATAGTGCCGGTGAAGTGCTGTGTACCTCTTACCCTTTCGGATGGCAAGCAGTGGAGCTATTGCGCTTTGGTGCCAAACAGTGATGAGCAGAGTCCAGGGTAACACAATCAGTACGATGGCAAGAATATCTCTTCTCTTCGGCATCTCCAGGATTGGTTAAACTGCTTGGCATTACCTGGGAAAAGCAATAGCAAAAATCCCAGTGAGAACACTAGAACATGGTTTGCTGGTGTGCAAATCATTTTGGCAGCATTTTTTAAAAGACCCACTCAGATGAAAATGGTGTTTTGGGTGTTTTTCATGTGGTCCTGTGGCATTTTTCTGACCATGGAGGACGTGTGTGAAGAACATTTAGCTAAAAGTTGCATTTCTGAGTGTTTCCTTATTTAAATTGTTGTGAATCAGGAGCAGACGAAAAAGTGCCGTTAGCTTGCGGCTGTCAACTAGCAGGAGAGGGTGTAAACAGAGAGCTCACTTATGGGTGACAGGAAGGGAGGGCGGGGTTGCTCCGCACCAACAGCCCTGTCCACAACCTAGAGGCGAAGTTTCTTTTAAGAAAAACAAAGTCCTAGAATATGACACCGATTTTTTTGACTAAAAATGGCGTCATCTTAATGAAATGTGTTTGAGATAGGTCTAAAGATGATTGGACTGGGTTTGCTTTTCAGTTCAGAATTTTTGCAGCATTTTTCTTTTTCGGATTAAAATAAAAGCCTTTTATTTGCTACACATGCAGAGTTACGGAGGCAGGCAGCACACATCTGTGATGGTAAAAGGTTAAAAGGCCCAAAACCACAGTTTCAAGCAGCTATAAAATAAAAAAAAACGATATTATCGTTTCCATAGTTAATACTCAACTCATGGTGGAAATGGAGCAAACTTCCCAAAAAACTCAAATCCTTTTCCCACAGTTTGTTTGGAGAACTCTCACTACTTTTGCTAGAGAAGCTTTGAGACTTCCATACTTCTCCTATTTTGACAGTGAAATATGCTTAGAGATCAGGGAAACGTATGATTTGATTGTAAAATACAGACCAATGTTCTGCTCATTTTAAAATGGAGTCCATTTAAAAACAAATGTGTGGCTTCAATAATAGATGGAAATTGTTCCAAGGAGGTTTGCTTCCTCAGGCTGCACACTTTAATAGACATTTACAGTTTTATTTATGTTTTAACAACCCTAGAATACCAACACCGAATTCCAATACAGATGCATGTTAAACAAAACATAACTGCCACTCAAGAGGCAATCCAAGTAAACAATAAAATACAAAGCAGAAACATTTACATAAAATGGTCAATCTTAGCTTCAAAACTAATCAGAAAATACAAAAGTCACTTTAGGTCCTCAATCTTTCAGTTTTTTCTTCTCTAATGCATTTATTTATTATTACTTTTGGTCAAACGTGGGCTTTACAAACCAAAAGACAATCTTGCAGGAGCATCAAATAAGGAAGCTAATCTGTGGTGAGTTCAATGGTTAAAGATGGACATGAAAGATCAGCTTTAGATCATCAGAGCACAGGTGAAGGTCAGCTTTTAATCTTAGACGCTGCAGTTAAATGCCATTGAGAAGCCTACTCGATTTCATCACTGCTGATTATTTTACTGCTCAGTCAATGGAGTTGATGAAAGGATGTAAAGGAGGTTTTGGAGCCAAAGAATTGAGTGAATCTTGGTTGTGGTCCAGTGCAGAGCATTGTTGGGAATACCTGAAGGGCAAACACCGTAAGGCGGCGACTGGAGACAGGGACGCTCGTGACAGGTCTGTCTACCAAACACAAAAACCAAAAATGGAGGGAGGAATGGGCCGCCATGCTCCTCCTCCTGTTCCTCCCCGCTCATTTACATTGAATTTAGGGGACAGAAAGCCTCCTCTTCTCTCCCACATGCTTAACCGTCTTTGGAATTAGGCCAAGCCATAGCTGGAAAAATACAGATATTGAGCTTTTAGCTCAATTTAAAAAAAAGGCAGCCGGGATGGAGGAACAGGTGTTCTGTTCACTCTTTCAAGATTCACACATGAGGAAACAAGTCATCCTTTTTTCCAGCTGGGGAAGACGGCAATATGTCGGGACTTAATATAATTGTGCGCCCCAATTATCTTTATTAGGCTCTGTTTACAAATACAACACTAGCTTCCAAGCCTAGTTCTATATTATGTATTTCGTTGTTTTTGCACTGATAAGGTGATGGCTTTTAATCTTATTGTACATGTGGACAATGTGTGACAATAAACTAATTCTATTGTGTTCCATTCTAATCTACAACTCCATCATCAAAAATGTGTATTCCTTAGGATAAAATATCACTTATTTGTGACTTGATACAGTTGCATGGATTAAAAAGAAATAAAAGTCTTGGTGCTCACCCACAGTTAGAACTGAATCATGGCTCCACTATGGATGCACATGCGGGTTGCACACTGGACGCTGGGTTGACTGTCCACCGTTGATGCTATCCGCGGTGTGTCATCGTTTCCTGCTTTCTTCTTGCTGCAGAGAATTTTCATTCCTGAAAGACAAGAACATTTTGGTTTTTGAACCGATCACACGGATCGGATCAATAACGGCTTTGAGATTCAAGAAAACTCAAAAGTTCGAGTAAAAATAAGCAGAATTTGGATTCTGGTTGTTTGGTCCCACAGGAAGAAGAAGCCCTCCTTTGTTGCTCTTCTGTTCAATAGTTAATTCGTCTGAACATAAGGTTAACTTTGATCTTTGCTCCTGAACTGCAGTACTGAGTTCCCTTTGCTTTCGTCTTTCCTTTATTTGGAAACAGGAAGTTTTAGTCACGTCTGCCCAGCCTGCAAACAGTCTGTGTCGGGCAATGTTACAAGAATAAACTGACATAATGTCTTATTCAACTACTTTCAAAATAAAATGCTGCTTTCTGACAAAGCCTCAACCCGCCTGTGATATCTCCACGCTGCATCAGCACTTGGACTTGTTAGGAACAAATACTGTGAAGCCCCCCCAGAAAACATCTTTTGGGAGGGAAAAGCAGACATCCGACAAATAGGAGGCAGATGCACACAACACATTGGGACCCAGTAAAGCAGTAAAAACTATGCAAAAAGTGAGATTAATTTGATGTTTTCCAGTTTATGATAGCAAAAGATCTGTGTTAACATCTAAAAATAAAGAAAGTGACGCTTCTGTAAATGTGTTTTCTATTCAGTTACGTGCAGAAAGCTTATAGTTTTACATGCAAACTTTCTTGGAAGCTAATTATTTACAGCTAAAAATGCACATCGGCAAAATGTACGGGCTGACGGGTGCTGGAACTCATAATGAAGCGAAGGTGTATACGTGCCTGCATACATTAAAAGTCGTACATCCACACTGGCACAGAGTTGTTCACACGTTTTTAGCTAAATCTGGCCATTCTCGAGAAATGTTTGAAATAATTTGGTTGGAGTTTTGAGCTCTGCCAACAACACTGGGAGCTTTTTCTGTGCTATTATTATTACTACCTGGTTAGTGCATTAGAAGTGAAGAAATAGAATCTTGGGGACATTTTTATTTCATTTTTTTTCCCCCAAGACTAATGTATGCTGATGGCTATTATGTAACTAATACCTTTATAATTGTGTTATTTAGCTAAGTGCCACTTTGAAACCCATCATTTCCTTTTTGCTTTTTTTCACGTTCTAACATAGAATTAGACATCTTTCTTTGAATAAAGTTTTTTCTATCTATATTGCTGAAAGTGCAACACGTTTTGATTAGAAACTGCATTGAAGTCTATCTTAAAATTATTTTTCTAACAACCCTCATCCCTTCATATCTATGTAAGAAACACAGTTCCATCAGAATCCAAGTCTTTTTTGACATTGAATTTACAACACTACATTTTTTTACCGTTCTTTAGTTGGCAGCCAAAATAAAAAAGTAATATGTTTGATTGGCTGAGAGCCGCTGGACTCGATCTGGGGCTGATGACTTTGACCTGGGGTCATGAAGAGTTCAACACATTTGCAGGTGAATTTCTGCAGACGACCTTTTGACAGATTATTTTTTCCTGGTGAATTTTGGCTGGGGAATTTATTTTTTTGCTGAATTTCTGCAGGCGAATTTTTAACATCTGACTTTTCCAGGTGAAATTTGTAGGTGGAATTTTGGCTGCCAACTTTAAAGTAGAAAAAAAAACACATAATATTGCAGGATAAAAATTTTATGTTGTAAATTCAATGTCAAAGAAAAGTTTGATTCTGATGGAACTGTATTTCTTATTTGTCTAATGGTCACTTTGTTTATTTAATGTCCTTACAACCAAATGATTTGGTCCTCCTGTCATGTTGGTGCCAGCTGTTGCTAAAGGTCATGATTATATAGTTAGCAAAGCACAGAGGCTGCAGCTGTGCAGCCACGTTCACACCGACCTCAGTAACGTGTGTGCACGTCACCAGTTTCAAAGAAAAGTCTGTGTGAACTTGTGGACGTTACGAGAAAATGGAGAAAAATGCCCCTGACGAGTTTTCGCTTTTATCTGGAACTAAAGATGCTTTTTTTTTAAATATTCAAGATGTGGCCTTTTCGCAAGGTCAAAGCAATTCAGTAGCTGACGTACAAAAGGTCTTTGAGAGGCCAAAAAATGATGTCTGTAATTCAAACAGATAATTAGAAAAAGAGGTTAACGCATTTCAAAAGAGACTGAACAACCAAAGAGCATTGGAAGACAGATGTGACATGAAAAATGAGAAAAACCTGTAAAAAAATAACAAAATTGTGAAGGAGGAGTTAAAAACAAATCAGGTTAGAAGACGAGGCTTCCAGACTTAAGTCTGTGTTTTCTCCAGAAAACATAACGCTGACAGCAATCAAAGAAAAAGAACAATATCTTCAACATTTACGACAAAGAAACAAAACCTTTGAGCAGGAACAGACGGAAACGCAGTCAATTGTGGACCAGAAGGAGGAAGATCTTAAACTAAACAGTCTGCTGTAAAAGCTGCTTCAGACGTCGCCGAGGAGAGAATTTGAAAGATTAAA
The DNA here is from genome assembly GCA_037389245.1 of Oryzias sinensis. Lineage (NCBI taxonomy): Eukaryota > Metazoa > Chordata > Actinopteri > Beloniformes > Adrianichthyidae > Oryzias > Oryzias sinensis. Next base: position 31,609,320 of record CM074497.1, on the reverse strand, counting down.
AACAGAATCAAGCTGCTCATCAAAAAATGTGAGGACTACAGCCGCGTAAATAATCCACTTTGTAGCAGAACAGACCAGCCTAAACATAAAAACACTGATGGATGGAGTGGAGACATTGTGAGAACTCCAAAGTAGAAGCCATTGCCCCAAAAATGCACAACATGAAGGTTACTGAGGAAAATACGGATTCTTTAAATACATCATTTAACACTTCTCTTTGTAAAAAAAAGACTTTAAATCTGTAAATCCAGTCTGATACAGACATGGCTAAAACATTTGTTCACCAAATGAGCAAAATCTAGAATATTATCACAAACTTGATGAGAACTATATTGATTTAGAACAAAAAAGTCTTTTTTTGTTGCACTTGGCAGCTTGGCTCAGCGAATGAGGGTTTGTATCAGTTTTGGCTTGTCCTCAACACATTCTGAAGCTGGCCGAGCGTTAACGGTTTATTTTTGTAGTCTTTTTTGTTCTCGCACAGATGGTTTCAGGAAGCTATTAATTCTATTTTGTCATGATGATTTAGAGCTTCGGGTTGTGTCTGAACCACGAAAAGAAATTAGCAGCTTGCAGTTTGTGAGCAAGAGCGGGGTCAAGGATATCAATAACCCGCCAACAGCAGCCGGCGTGCTCACACGTCTGTGGCACATGAACTCTGAGAGAGTCGGCCTCAAACTGTAAACTGCAGCGCGGTGTGACGGACAGTGAAGCTCCACAGCCTTTCATATCCGCACCAGCTAACCAGCTGTGAAGGGAACACCTGCCGCTGCTTAATACAGTCTCACAGCAACATGATGTAGAGTGAAAAAACACTGGTAACCCCAAAAGGTCAAACGCGGGAGTGAACCCGTCAAGCTTGTAGCCAGGTTCAAGTGCCAACATGACTGACTGAGTTTCATCGATTGACCGATTTTTATTCCTACGATCCAACCAGATCGATCTGTCTGAGGCAAGTTGCTGATCAAATGGACTTATACCAATTATAAAATCAATTCAAAATGAAATCAATCAATTGTAATCTGTTGTGGAACATACCATTTGGATTGAGGTATGGTGGGTTCATATTACTATAACGAAAAAACAACCAAGTGCATCAGCGGACAAAAGACGTGATGTCATCAAAAACTGATCTACCATCATTCCAGTCCAATGTGTGGAAACACTTTGAATTTACCAAAGTCATGTGACCATCCAGTGTGCTAGAATGTTCTAAGAATGTTCCCTTTGGATTATTTGGATTTGGAAAAACAACAGTGGGCTGAACTTTAGGAAACTAAAATGTGAATAAATTTGACATTCATTCTTACACATATTTACACATATTTAATTTACAATTGATTATCTTGAAGAAATCCTATGAATGTAGAAAACTTCACCTGTACTGTTCAGCAGCAGGTATTTCTCTCTGATTCACACTGGTGGAAGTTTTGGATCAAGATGTTCTGGATCCATTTTAGGTCAGTGAATCGGATCATTCAAAGTGAACTAATATCAATGACTCCTCAACCAGACTTTATGATACAAATGGAATGGTTACTAAAAAGAATTGTTACCCCCCTAGTAAGTGAAGTGGTGAAATGACCTCCGTTATGATCAGACTGAAAGCAGAAGTTGTACTTCTATACTGTATAATAATCAAATATTTGTATGCTAATGTTATAATAATGTTTTGACTTCGTAAGCTTCTTAACAAGGATTAGACTGTGAATATTTATCCCTCTAACATCCTCAGTAAGTCATAAATCACAGACGTGGGGCACCGCTGTCGGCGCACACTCTCTCCCTGTTCCTCTGGCATCATCGCTCTCTCTGCGATGTGAAATCTTGCACATCTTCAAAGTGACTGCATGAACTGGTTGGCAAGTCCGTAATCTAGTCTGGCTTCTGTGTTGTCGTAGGCCTGGACATCTCCAGCGTGCTAGGGGCTAGAAATAACAGTCTTTTTCAGTTTTCTTGCCTTGCAGTGGCGTGGTTTCCATCTGCACGGATAAGAGACTCTCTGGAGATTGGATGTGCAATTGCTTGCTTCCATTTGTGAGCTCACTGGTCTATAACAAACGTGGTAAAGCACACGGTGGTTCTCAGTGACGTCTGGGGAGCGTTACACGGCAGTCGCTGCCATAGATTATCATTGATGTTGCAATAGTCCCCAGAAACATCTTTGCATAAAAAACCTCATTAAATATTCAGTTTAAAATCTGCTCCAGGTAAAGGAATGTGGTAGCAGACTTGTCATCGTTTTCTCATTCCCCCTCTCTGTTTAAAAAAACCCAAAATAAACACTATTATATTTAATTGAATATTCCGCATTGCAACCACAGGCTTTATAAAGAAAACTGAACTTTTGAACTTAATACCATAAAACGCTGCAACAAACACAATTCTGGACACTTCGGTAAAAACAACATTAGCTCCTATTCTTCTGACCTTCAATGTAAAAGCCAGAGATTTTTGTAATTACAATCATATCTTGTTTATCTTTTCTACTATAAAATCTTTGGCTGAAATTGTGCTCATAATTGGTTGCATACTGTTGTGTTTAACCAGAGAAAAACAAATATTTCCAATGACTTTGCTTTCTTTGTTTACTGAACAGTAAAGACAAAACTGTGAAAAACAGTGAAATTATTTGATCAGATTCAACCTTAACATCAGTGCTGGCTTAAAAACAGTTATACAATGTAAACAACCATTACTTAAGAATATATAGTAATTTTTTTGTTGATATATATATTGTTGTGTAGTAGTTTTTTTATTAGTCAGAATGATGAAAATTGTTATGAATTAAGACCGAATTAAATTGTGAGTTGAAATGATTGACAGTATTTTAAGCCTTGGGGCCTGGGCTCATTCCTGTACATGGGTTGACCCGTATGGGTGCTGCGAGTTTTTGGATAGTCCGGACCTCAAGAGGGTTGTGGTTCAGCTTTTTTTAGGAGTTTTTCCTTACCATGAAGGAGGGTCTAAGTTCAGGGATGCCCAGTTTAGTTTAGTCTGTTTAGTTAAAGTTTAGTATTCTCTTATTGAATTCTATGCATTTATGATCCTTTTTGATTGTATGTTTACTTTACAATTACCGGTATGAAGCCCACTGAGACGACTGTTGTTGTGAATTTGGGCTGTAGAAATAAAATTGAATTGAACAGGATAGAATAGACAGCAGCGGCCACATCTAAAGAGGAGAGCAGGTGTTTCTTGCAGTTCCCTTTTTGGACGTCATGAAAATGGAAAAAATGATTGTTTGGTGCAGTATTTGTAAGCAGTTGTGCACATTTATGACATACGGGTAACGCTGTCATACGGTGCCCTAAAGCCACATTCTTGGCACCTTACTGACCACGTGAAAGCGCTGCACACACAGGTTGAGCAGGTAATGCATAAGTGGTGGTAGAATGCTAATTCTATTGTCTAATTTCCTATTTTCCAACAGTAAGGCAGTGGACAAAAAGTGTGTAAGGGGCGCACACTTATCCTGCTCCTTGCTCGCTTCGTAAGGTTTGGGAGGTTGGAACAATGAAAAATCCTTACGACATGCCTGCATCTCACTGACTTCCCCCTTACTTCCCCTTTGCGTGTTGTTTAAGTCTTCGTTACCGCCTGCAGCACGCCCGTAGAGAAAGACATTTTTTAACATTTTCTCATTATGGGCTCACCAACTGTGATCTTCAAAAATGTGAGTGCCCCGTACAGGTTTGCCCATGTTTGGCATGCAGACAGCTCGTAACAACCAAATCAGATTGAGGAGAAAAATCGGTTTTTGCCCTCCCCAACCAATCAAAACAAGTCCATCCCATTTTCCTCTTCCACACCCCTTCACACATTCCTGTTCTCAGTTCTTTACCCCCTAACACAGGGGTCGGGAACCTATGGCTCGCGAGCCGTATATGGCTCTTTTGATGGTCACATGTGGCTCGCAGACAAATCTTTAATCATACTTTTTTTTTTTCCATTAGACCAGTCCTTCTCGGGCACGATGCGATGCCAGAGGCGCGCAGTAGTAGCGGTGCTTGGAGAGAAAACTATCAGTTTACTATTATCTATTATTTCACTGAGTTTGTAACACCCAGAAACCTGTGAATTGCCGTGCCTAAAACTGCGCGCTCCCGTCTCTGAGGTAGAGCGCGCAGTTTCGGGGACGGGATGTGTGAGGAAGAAAGCAGAGGGGGGGGGGGGGGGGTTGCAGGTGAATCGTGTAGGGATGGTAAAAACGTAAACCCGCTGCCCGTCACTCACTGCAGCGTGTGAGTGTGTGTTTGGCTCCATGTCTGTCTCACATCTAAAGAACATTCAGACCTAAGATCCCGTTTAGAGCAGAAACTCACCACGTATCAACCAGACAAGACCATCAGCAAAACTACCACGAGAAATATTCATCATTTATTAGCAACAGCATAACGATGTTATTAAAAAGAATCCACAGACCTATTGTACTTTAAAAGTGTTGAAATTACATCAAATGCACACATTCACTTGTATATTTAGTTTTAAACATATTGTCGCGGACTGAGTTTAACTTGGCTGTTGGGCCGCGATAAAAGTTCTGGAGTTCAGTGAACGCATCGATCAAGCAGAGATCTGATTGGCCCTCAGTTCTGTCGCTCAGCCTGTTGTTAGGTAGTTTGGACCAATGGGGTTCAGCTATGGGCCGAATAAGGGAAATGGGAGGGCTGGAGCGGGAGCAGGGGAATATAAAGTTGGGAGAAGCGCTCTCGTCTCAGTGGGAGATAATAAGGAGTTGCTGAATTAATTGTAGGGCGTTTGTTGCGGTCTACAGTAACCAGAATAAAAAACCTTAAAAGAG
>CM074497.1:31588942-31604016 GCA_037389245.1 Oryzias sinensis | reverse complement strand
CCATGACTCTACGCCTGACCATGACTCTACGCCTGACCAAGATTCTATGCCTGACCAAGATTCTATGCCTGACCAAGACTCTATTCTTGACCAAGACTCTATGTCTTCCTGCCTCCCTGCTCTGCTGATTGAAACCAGCTGCCCTTCATCACCTCGTCACCTGCAGACCTTCATAAGGAGATCCACTCCAGCATTCTACGCCAGTCCGTTACACTCTCCGGTGCTTATGCCTGGCCTCAAGCAAAGTCACGTCTTTCCTAGTCAAAGGTTCGTACTTACCTTGTCCTGATCATGTTCACCTGTGTCTTGTCTGCCCTGTCTTTATTTAAGTCTCGTCTCTGCCTTCCTCTTGTGCTGGTCCATCAACATCACTGCAGCGCTTTTCGTTGTTAATTAAACCCCTTGCCCTGGAACCGTGTGCCTTCCGCCTCTGCATTCTGGGTCCTGCTGGCCAGCACTCCTCCCCACCTGACAGAATGGACCAGCCATATTTTTTTCTGGACCCAGCGGCGCGGGTCATGCGTTTGCTGGAGGCCTACTGCCTGGAAGCAGAGAGGACAAGGTCTTACTGGGTTTTTGACCAGGCCCAGTTCTTTGCTCCTGCCAAGAGGGGGGGTCGTCATCGTCTGCACCCCGACCCATCCCTGCTCCCAGGGGGGTGCCAGCTGTACCCCGACCCGTCCCTGCTCCCAGGTGGGTGCCGCCGCCCCAACTTGCCCCTGCTTCCAAGGGGGTGCCTGAAACACACTGGCCCGACCCGCCGGAGCCCGATGACTGGCCCGACCCTCCGGAGCTCGACGACTGGCCCAACCCGCTGGAGCTCGACGACTAGCCCGACCCGCCGGAGCTCGACGACTGGCTCGACCCGCCACACGACATGTCGGTCCCTCACTCCATGCCTAACCCGCCGGCCGCTTCCATGCCTGACCCACCAGCCGCCTCCATGCCTGACCCGCCGGCCGCCTCCATGCCTGACCCGCCAGCCGACTACTGACAGAACACAGACTTAGCCATGTCTGACCATGACCTCATGCCTGACCATGACTCCATGCCTGACCATGACTTCATGCCTGACAGAGACTCCATGCCTGACCAAGTCTCCATGCCTGACCAAGACTCCACGCCTGACCAAGACTCCACGCCTGACCCCTCGGCTGACTCCACGTCTTACCCGCCGGCTGACTCCACGCCTTACCCCCAGGCTGACTCCACGCCTGACCCGCCGGCTGACTGCTGGCAGAACCTAGACTTGGCCACGCTTGCACCAGACTTGATGCAAGCCTCCCGGCAGTCCTCCGGACCTGCCACGGCAGACTGCGCGGCCTCCCGGCCATCCTCCGGACCTGCCACGGCGGACTGCGCGGCCTACCGGCCATTCTCCGGACCTGCCACGCCGGTCTGCGCGGCCTCCAGGCCGTCCTCCGGACTTGCCACGCCGGTCTGCGCGGCCTCCCGGGCGTCCTCTGGACCTGCCACACCGGTCTGCGCGGCCTCCCGGCCGTCCTCCGGACCTGCCACGCCGGACAGCGCGGCCTCCCGGGCGTCCTTTGGACCTGCCACGCCGGTCTGCGCGGCATCCCGGCCGTCCTCCGGACCTGCCACGCCGGACTGCGCGGCCTCCTGGCCGTCCCTTGGACTCATTTTCTCAGTCTCACTGGTGTGCCAAGGTTTTTGCTTTCCGTTTTGGTTTCTGTAATGCTTGAGTTCTGTTTCCTGTTTTATTTTGAAAGGTTTCCTGTTTTGTCATGTTTTTGAGTTTTACTTCCTTTGTCCCAATCTGTCCTGATCATGTTCACATGTGTCCTGTCTGCCCTGTCTGTATTCAAGTCTCGTCTCTGCCTTACTCTTGTGCTGGTCCATTAACGTCACTAATGTCTTAAATGTCTCTTCGTCTCTGCCCTCTGCCATGTGTTCATGTGTTCATGTGTTCAGAACCGTGTGCCTCCTGCCTCTGCATTCTGGGTCCTGCTCGCCAGCCCTCCTCCCCACCTGACAATGACCCTCGGTAGCGCTCCTTCTTACACTGTGGGTGCAACAGTCTTGTGCTGAAGGAGCTGGTCAGCGCCTCTACAGTTTGGTGTAGGGGGTGGGAGGGGTTATCCATGATGGCTATTAGCTTACACTGTAAACCCTAACGAGTTGACTGAATTAAAAAATTATTGTGTAACAGATTACGCTGTCACGGTGCCTCTGTCAGCCTACCTCCCCCCTCCTCCCTGCTCTGCTGATTGAAACCAGCTGCCCTTCATCACCTTGTCACCTGAAGACCTTCATAAGGAGATCCACTCCAACATTCTACGCCAGTCCGTTACACTCTCCGGTGCTTATGCCTGGCCTCAAGCTAAGTCACGTCTTTCCTAGTCAAAGGTTCGTACTTACCTCCTCTTGTCATGTGCCTTCAGGTCCTCTCCTGCTCCACGGGTGCTGCTGGTTCCTCCACGCCGCTCAGGCCACGCAGATCTCCTAGCTGTTTTCTGGATCGCTCGCTGCAGTGTCCTACCTCGCTCCTTGGCAGCTCTGTGTATTACCAAGACGCTTATCCGGACTCCCACCGAATCTACGTCTCATTCTCAGCTGCAATCAGCCACGGAACTTCAGCTCTTGGACTCTATCCCTATTATTTAATTATCAACTTACTCCCTGAGTCTGAGTCTTCCGGGTTTCAGCAACTGGGTCTGCCTAGTCATCGACGTCATGACATACGCAATCGTTTTTAAGTTATATTATTAAAACTTTTAAGTTAACATTTATTACAAGTTATATTGTCAGTTGGCTTAAATTTGTATTATTTCATATTAAAAATATTAAGATTCCTAAACTTATAAAAGAGAGATTATTAACTAACTATATTTTTATAATATTACTCAACTCATTAAATATGTAAAATTCACTCAAATGTTTTATAAATTCTCTAACTCATTAAATGTGTCGCATTGAAAATATTCAAAATTCTTCAGCTTAAAATGTTTGGACTTGAAATGTATTCTAAACAGAGGTATTGATACTGCCCCACTTCAACATTTTAAAAGCTAACATTGATAAAAACCAACGAACATGAAAGCCACACAATAGTAATTGCTTAATACACTTTTTTAATTGCTCTTTTAAAAAAAAGCACAAATCTCAATAGGATGAAAAAACAGTCAGTGCAATAAAACTGCATTATAAGAGTGCCACACAACATATTGACAAATATTGTACGGCAAAAAAAGCAAATGCTCACATCAAAAACAGTTACATAACACTTAAACCAACAAATAGTCCGTTCTGAAAGACTCACTCAACGAAACATTCTTCAGCGTCAATAAATGTCTTTTCAGTGGTTTGCCGTCCTCAATGCTCATGACAGCGTTCTGAATAAATGTGAAGGCAAGTTCAAGTTTTTTGGGGTGCTGTAGGTCCAGAGCATAGATGTCCCCGAAGAGTAGAAGAGATTAGTCAGCCAGATCTGTGGGACCACTGACGGCAGCAGCAGGAGTGTCACAACGACAATTGAGAGGAGAACCACAGCAGTGTCTGTGAGGTCTGGTATTCTGGAAAATACAACACAAAAAACACAGATGAGTTCAGACCCTCAAAGATATTCATCACACTAATGTCCAAAACTGACATTCCTGCCACCTGTCAATGTGAATCCTTTCATGCTAACATTCTGTTAGCTTTTAATCAACTGGCTGTGATGCTTTAAGGACCAACTTCAATTAAAATGTGTTTTTAAAAATTTCTTTAGCATTTTTCTGAAAATGGAGGACATTTATAAAAAAATGTAAGACTAAAGCTTAATTTTTCTTTATTCAAATAATGATGGATCAGGAGCAGAAAAGGTAAACGAAAATGTTCCGGCTCCTTCCAATCAGGAGTCCCTGATGTTCGTCTTTCATCTTCCGTCTCATTTTTAAAACCATTTAAAAATATCACTCCGTTTACAAACTACAAACAATTGCCGATTTATTATGTCACTCAATAAAATCTCAATCAATATTAAAGGATTAGAGAAAAGCATTGACAGGGAGTCATGTGCACTTACAGTATAGGTCTTGAAGAAGTTGGAGGCGTCTTCATGCAGATAAACAGGAAGTGCAAGGAGGACACATGCCCATCTCATGTTCACGTCACGCTGGTCCTAAAAGAATAAAAAGAAATATCCATTACCAGTGAAGCAAATGCAGAGCAAACACTTCCAATATTTACTTAAGGAACTTTAAGAAATAATAAAATTATACCTTTTCTAGATGTATATTTCTAGTAAGATGACAATGGAGTGTTTTATGGCATGATCTACTTCAGGTCAAAGACCCAAATTCATTTTTAAGGCAAGTTACACCATGGCTTCTTACAGCTGTTTACAAATGATTTCTTATCCGTTTTTGAATTATGCACATTAGAAATTCACCTGGAGGTCATAAATCCTTACCAAGCTGGCCAGTTCCTGTCTGTTTTGGTGGACTAAGTCTCAGAAAAAGGCAGCTTTATGTTACACAAACATGTAAAAACTGCACAATTTCCTCTGACTGCATCTACTCTACATAAATCCATTTCAGATCTTGACAGATGAGTTTTCCTGGTTTCAAATGATGGAATGGTGCTAATGCAACATCATTGTATTATTGTAATATACTGTCATAAAGATATGACAATATCCCAAAGTGTCTCCACATACATGGCAGTGGAAACACATAGGAATATTGGCTATGTAGTACTGCAGTATTATATGTAGTACTGCATAGTGCCAAAGTAACAGAACACAACTTGCACCTCCATTCCATTGTGCCACCTTCAGCATGCAATTTAAATATGTTTGGTTAACTTGTAAATAATTTCAACTCTATTTAGACCTTTGGCTAGTTAAAATGTGCATAAATGTTTCCATGCTGCCTAGGGGTGTCACGATTCTACAAATCCTTCGATTGCATTTTCGATTCTAAGGTCACGGTTCGATTCGATTCTCGGTTTTTACATTTATTCTTTTTAAAGCACAGATTTTAATCTTTTAAAACTAGACTTTAATGCAATAGAATATCTGACCTTTGTTTGCAATGTACCACACTACACTGTCAAATTTAAAACTTTTATTAACAACATAATGTAACAACAACATATCTTTAGTCAATTAAAATTTTTAAAATAAACTGGCTTCCAGTTCGGTACCTGATCACAACAAAAGCACGTTGATTAATTTAGTTTTACAAAAACCTTTTTTATAATGGACATCATTGATTTATAAAAGCTTAAAGCTGCATTCAAAACCCAATGCTTCCATGTAGCAACCAGGCTTAAAACTATTGGCGGTAGCTCCTCCCACACAACCGTTAGAGCAGGGGTCGGGAACCTATGGCTCGCGAGCCATCTTTTGATGGTCACATGTGGCTCGCAGACAAATCTTTAATTATACTTTTTATTTTTTATTAGACCAGTCCTTCCCGGGCGCGATGCGATGCCAACTAACTAACTATTATCTATTATTTCACAGAGTTTGGACCAGCCGGAAACCTATAAATTGCCGTGCCTAAAAGCCGGTGGGGGGGGGGGGGGGGGCGGTGGAGGCAGCAGGTGGATCGCGCAGGGATTGTAAAAACGTAAAACCCGCTGCCCGTCACTCACTGCAGCGTGTGAGTGTGTGTTTGGTTCCATGTCTGTCTCACATCTACAGAACAGTCAGACCTACGATCACGTTTAAAGTCTCAACGCCTGCATGAAGCAGAAACTCACCACGTATCAACCAGACTAGACAATCAGCAAAACTACAACGAGAAATACTCATCTTTTATTAGCAACGGCATAACAATGTTAATAAAAAGAATCCACAGACTTATTGTACTTTAAAAATGTCGAAATTACATCAAATGCACACATTCATTTGTATATTTAGTTTTAAACATTTTGTCGCGGACTGAGTTTAACTTGGCTGTTGGGCCGCGTTAAAAGTTCTGGAGTTCATTGAACGCATCATGCAGCGATCTGATTGGCTCTCAGTTCTGTCACTCAGCCTGTTGTTAGGTAGTTTGGACCAATGGGGTTCAGCTATGGGCCGAATAAGGGAAATGGAAGGGCTGGAGCGGGAGGGGTGAATATAAAGTTGGGAGAACCGCTCTCGTCTCAGCGGGAGAGAATAAGGAGTTGCTGAATTAATTGTACGGCGTTTGTTGCGGTCTGCAGTAACCAGAATAAAGAACCTTAACTTAGTGAAGTAGTTTTTTATTGTATTAAGTTACCTTACTACGTTAGATCCTCTGTGTTATCTGTTTAACAATGTGTCCTTTAACAGGCAGACGGCTGGATCCAAATGCAGCAGGTTTATTAACTCAGCTTTGTGGAGGGAGTCCAATCAGGCTCAGGCAGGCAGGGGTCGATCACAGGCATGAAAGCATCAGAGGAGAAACAGGGTGATCAGAGTTCAGGCGAAGGTTGGGGCGGTGGAGACAAAACATCGTCAGAAGACAGAAGATCAGGTCCAAATATAACACTCGGTAAGGAAGGCAGAATGGCACAAACGATACTTCACACTGAGCTTCTCTCAGTGTAGTGCTTTGTTTATGCCATGGTTGATTAAATGAATGAGTCTGGTGTTCAGCATCCAGGAAGTGTGCACTGGGGTTGTTGGTAACTGTAGTGTGGCTAGAACTCTGGGGACAGTTGCCACTGGTGACCAGAGGTGGAGACGGAGCTCCTTCTTCTGACACATGGTTCCATCATGCAGAAGCAGGTTAATGTGTTTTAAAAAGCATTTTGTTGAAGTCATTTGGAAAATTCTATTGTAAAACAGTGGAGTTTTACAGAATCTTCTAATTTGGGTTTTAGGAAAGCCAGATGGAAAAGTGAACCCTTACTGGTCATTAGCCCTGTGGGGCTCTGTCTATTTTGTGAGGTCTTAGGCTGCCTTTACACTGCGTGGTTCAAGTGACCCAATTCCGATTTCTTCCTCTCACGTGACACAGATCGGATATGATCGGTGAATGTGTAAGCAGGACAAAAGCGCGTGGATTCCGTTTTTCTCAGATCGGATACAGGCCTCTCTCATATGTGGAAATAAATCGGAAACAAATCGGATACGTGCATTTGCGTGTGCCATGTAAGCAGACAGATCGGATATTCCCCAGTAAATGCGAGTTGTACGTCAGTGACATCAACTCAGGACACCACCAACTGAGATTACATGACTTATTGAGGTGCTTTTTGTGCGCTGATTTTGCTGTCAGCTGTTACCTTTCAGCCTCAGGCTTCAGACCGTAGTTGGAAACCGCTGTTATGTCCGGTCCGGTCCCGGTCCGGACGCAAACGGTAACTAATGAAGCGGGACACCGTTGCTATGGAACAGTAGGCTAGAAGCCGTTTATTTCTTTGGGGGGCGTGTATGATGGGGACCAAGTGTGTGTGTGAGCGCGCGCACGCGTGCTTGCGTGTGTGTGTGTGTGTGCGTAAGGAGAGAGCCCCCCTCTCTCCTGTGAGCGCGGGGGTGTGAGCGCGGAGCGGGGGACTGTCGGAGAACCGTAAATTAAAAATAAGGTGTCTCACCCAAAAGTTTTGGTGTCTTTCTTAGCCCACTCTGGAGGCTGAAGTTCAGAACGGAAAAGAGAACCCCGAGGAAATCTCCCGTGTGTTTTTGACTACGGTGGGAAAAGAGAAGTCATCGCGGAGGAAAGGTTTAACACTTGGATCAAACTGTTCGGACAGCACGTCTGCAAACACTTCCTCGTTCAAAACTCAGAGAGAGCACATAAGACGGCCGACCAGGCCAGCCCTCATTATTACTCCCCCATGCATCCCTTCAGAAGCGCCCAAGGCAACGCCTCCTTCCGTCGCCGCCTTGCTTCCATGACAACCGCAATCACAAAAGTCCGAAAGAGGTCCGCGGAGGGCGGAAATACTGCTACGTAGTCCTCAGAATGTCTACGTTTGATAGTTTCAGCATTGTATAGTGCAAATGCAAAAATCAGATACGGGTCACTTTTAAAAGATGATGTAAGCGGGTCGTCAAAAAATTCGGATATAGTCAGAAAATCGGATATGAGCATCAAGATCTGCAGTGTAAAGCCGGCCTTTGTGAACACATATGGGCAAATGAATGGGTCCCGTATGATTCTTTTTTACTTATCTACATCACGTCCAACTCAAATACCTATCAGAAACCATTTCAAACCCATACAGACAAGTGGGTAGTATAGGTTTCCTACTTCCAGCCCACATAGAAACAAATATGGTCCCTACATGAATTCTGATGTTAACCACTTGGGGCCTACAGGAACACCTACCACTCCCAGCCCACATGGGGAAAAAACAGATGGAACATGCATTGGAACACCGGACAAAACCATTTATGGCCCACATGCTAGCTCATTTAGTAATATGCAATACTAATTGACCCATTAGGGGATGTCAAAGGGTGGTCAAACTCATTTCACAGAGGGCCACATCAGCATAGTGGCTGTCCTCAAAGGGCCAGATATAACTTATACATGTAACTAAATGTACTGAAAAATAAATGCAACTACTGCTTAATGTTAAATAACTAATTTATTTACTATAACTTTTTAAGTTATAGTAAATGAAAAGTGACAATTAAAGTTGCCTAGGAAACATATGTTTGCTTGCTTGTCTGGCATAAATCCTTTTACAGTTGATTCTGTTAGGTTAGGTTATATGGACCAATAAAGGTCCCTCAAGCGCTGTTTAGTGCGCACAATGCCTTGATGACTCTCATGGGCAAGAGTAATTAGCATTGGTCTCACAGAAAGTGGCGCAACAATCCTCGAACCTCTGAGGATGAATGTATCCAATGCTGAAAGTTCATCTTTAATGTTGTAATAAGGAGCAAGTGCCTCGCTGACTGACTTAATAGAAGCAGGCCAGCCCTTTTCCATTTGAGAACGTAACGCAGACAATTCAGGGCAAGAAGAACATGCCAACTCAAAGTCAGACACGGAAAGTGAAGACAAAGCAGCTGAAATCTGAGCTACCATTTCTGGTTCTGGACTCGGAATGAAAGTATCAGCAACAGGCAAGGGAAGGCGGGAAAGACAATCAGCTGTATGATTCTGAGAGCCTGGTCGGTAAACGATGTTATAATCAAAACAAAGTAGGCGAGCAGACCAGCGGGCAATACGCATTCCAGCACGACCCATCCCTTTTGTGGTCAGCAGAGTTGTCAATGCTTGGTGATCTGTGCGGAGAGTAAAACGTCGTCCCCATAAATATGTTCGCCATTTCTCAGTTGCCCAGACGCAAGCAAGTGCTTCTTTCTCAACAGTAGAATATTTCTGTTCTGCGGCGGTCAATGTACGTGAGGCAAAAGCCACTGTTTTCTCAGTGCCATCAGGGTGCACTTGAGCTAGCACAGCACCCAGTCCACAGTCACTGGCATCAGTGGACACCACAGTGTGTAGGGTTGGATCAAAAGGAGCCAAAGCAGCACTAGTAACCAGGAGGTGTTTAACTTCCTCGAAACTGGCTTGGGCAGCTGAGGTCCAGGTAAATGCGTTCTTTTCCTTGGCACAGATACGCAAAGGGGCCACAACGGTTGCAAAATTGGGCAGAAATTTGGAGTACCAGGAAACCAAGCCCAGAAATGATCTCAGTGAAGCAGCATCAGATGGAGGAGGGGCTTTTAATACAGCCTCAATGTGGTCCCGATCTGGAAGAATGCCATCTGTACAAACGACATGACCCAAAAAGCGCAATGATGATTTTCTGAAATTGCATTTTTGGTCATTGAGCACGAGTCCAGCTTCGTTGAGCCTCTGAAGGACAGCATCAAGGTTCTGATCATGTTCAGAACTAGTTTTGCCAAAAACAATGAGGTCATCCAAGTAATTTTGGACACCCGGAAGATCTTGGAGAATTTCTTTCATCATTTTCTGGAAAGCTGAGGGGGCAGAAGCAAGTCCGTAAGGAACCCTGCAAAATCTGAAGAGACCATCATGAGTGATGAATGCTGTGAGGTCTCTGCTATCTTCATGCAGTGGCAGCTGATAGTATGCATTAGCCAGGTCAATTGTGGAAAACAATTTTGCACCCTGTAGGTTGGCGAAAATTTCATCCATATGTGGCAATGGATAGCAGTCAGTGATTACGGCTTTATTTGGTTCCCTCAAATCTGCACACAACCTAATTCCACCATTTTTTCGTCCTGTGACAACAATCGGTGAAACCCAGGGTGATGCGTCAACTTTCTCGATGACACCAGCCTTTAGTAGGCGTTCTAGTTCAGCTGACACTGAAGCCCTCACGGCAAATGGCAGGCGGCGCAGTTTCTGCCGTACTGGTTTCACTGAAGAATCTATCTTCACTTTGTGCATAAAAGCATGCACGCATCCAATGTCAGGAGCAGTAGGGATGCAAGAAGGCAGTGATGGTTCTGCTGTCATCACCGGTACAGGCAGAGCTTTGTGAGGAGAAAGGACAGTATTGCCAGTAATACAGATGTTCAGAGCCTCCATGAGATCTCGTCCCAGGAGAGGGGTGCCTTTTTTCACGATAAAGAAAGTAGCTGAAGCTGTCATGCTTCCTCTGACCACTGTGGCATTTAAGCAGCCTATTACAGGAATTAACTTCCTTGTGTATGTAACCAGTTGAAGTTCTGGTGGGCATAATGGTGTGTCACAAAAATGCTGTTTGTAAATGTGATATGGCAGAATAGAGACAGCAGAGCCGGTGTCAACAGTAAGTTCAATGTCTTCAGCAGATGAGGCAGAAGTAGTAACTGTAATGTCACACTGTAATTTCTTGGATGCCTGAAAAGGTTCTGTCAGATACAGTACAGTCAGTTTAGGCAATTGGACTTCACGCACCTGTCTGGTCTTGGATGAACGACAGACACGAGCAAAATGTCCCACCTTGTGACAAAGCTTACATGCAGCCTTAGGAGCAGGGCACTGAGGAAAGTTGGCAAGATGTTTATCTGAACCACACCTGAAACAGTTTTGAACAGTTTTTCGGGCTGCAGCAGGATGAGGACTCCGGCGACTGTCCTGCTTGTACTTCGATTTAGTAAGGTGAGGATGAGGCTGTATGGCTTGGACGGGCATACTGCGGTCTGCAGCTATTGCTTTAGCCTGCTGAACTGCAGACTCCAGTTGAGTTGCAAGAGTAAGGGCTTTATCCAAGGTTAAATCTGGTTCAAGCAAAAGTCTTTCTCTTATGCTGGAGCTGGAAACGTGTTCGACGAGCTGGTCACGGATCATTTCCTCCATCTTGTCATCAAATCCACATTTGGAAGCAAGATCCCGTAATGCGGCCACATACTGCATAACTGTCTCATGTGGTGACTGTGTACGCTGTCTGAAAGCATGTCTTTCTACGACGATGTTTACTTTGGGCGAGAAGTGCCTTTCCAGAGCAGCAACGGCTGAAGCAAAAGTGTCACCTGTGTCTGGCAGAGAGTAAAAATCCGCTGTCCCTCAGTTCCAAGGCAGTGAAGTAATGTGGCTCTCCGTCTGGCGTCTGGCCACGCATTCCCCGAGGCATTTATCACAAGCAAGTAGTTGTTGAACATACGCATCCACATGGCGTACGGTAGTGGCGGTTCACCGGGACACGGCAAAAACACTGGCGGGGGGTGCACGTTCGCCGCCATGTCGGTCAGTTGAAAAAAACGCCGGCAAAAACACGTAGGATTGCTCGTCGCCAAAATGTAATGTTCACGCGTAAGAAGACGAACGTAGTAGATTAACAGAAGCTTTATTTTACGATCAGCAACAGTTCTCCATTTTCATTCCTTCACTCACTTCCTCATTTTACTTATTTCTGCATCTCGCTTCAGCGCCTCCTAGTGGCATGGAGTAAACATGAACATAACATGAACAAGACACAACACCACCCACAGTTAAATGAAATAAAAATACAGTTCACGTTAATCAAGAAGAGGTGGGGGAAAAAAAAAGTTCCTTTCACTGAAACCATCAACAAAATATTGGTATAGTCCCCTTTTTACTTTTTGTTGTTTTTTTGTTGCAGGCCTGATCGATGCTCGGGTGCGTTGTGTCCAAAAACTGAAGAGGGCCCTTTCACTTGCCAAGCAAGCAGAAAAAAAAAACGAGCACGTACTCACTTATCGGATGGTTAGGGCAACTGTTGGCAGCGGTATCCAGCTGCGCAGCAAGATAGCAGGACAGAGTAAGAAGAGGCGGGAATCTCTGAGGCCTGGGGGTTGGAATCAGCTCAGACGACCGTCAGGGTGTACTCGATCTTCCACGGGTGCTCGGTCTTCCACAGGGGCTTAGTCTTCCACAGGTGCCCAGTATGACAAACGGTGTCCACAATTTTAACAGAAAGTTGACTCTGCGTCGAACTTGAAAAAATTGTAGCTACAAGCTTTCAGCATCAGCTCCGCTCCTCACCAAGGTCTGACTGTCTCTGACCGTTAGTGAAACTTTTTTTTTTTTTCCGATTGCACTTCTTAGACACACCCTCTTATCTCTGATTGGATGGATCATTATACGGACAGGTAACATAACAAATCAAATTTCAGACTTAACAAAAAATACATACAGGTTAGGCTGTGGGGCAAAATCAACTTCTACAGCATACAAAACCAAAATACTTCATTCCCAATGGAACAAAAAACTTGTTAAACAAACCCAAACAAGTGGCCATTGAACTTTTTTTTTTTTTCAAAATACATTTTAATCTTTCAGTGGCCTAGTCTAAAATTTATTTTTTTCTTTCTTTCAAATTTTGACTGGGCTAAATGAATGTTCTGCCCAGGGGAGATGAGATGACCAGGTGTTGGGGTTCTTTGAGCACATAGCTCGTAGAGTGGTCTCTAGATCTTGGTTGAACCTCTCTACCTGGCCATTGGTCTGGGGGTGGAAACCGGAACTTAGACTGACCTTGACTCCCAACATTTTACAGAACTCCCTCCAGTAAGAAGCTACAAACTGAGGCCCACGATCAGAAACTATGTACTACGGAAGACCGTGCAGACGAAAAACGTGTTTTGTCACCAATACTGCCATCTCCTTGGCTGATGGTAGCCCCTGTAGTGGTATAGCATGAACCAGCTTGGAAAATCTGTCCACTATCATCAATATGACTGTTTTTCCCTCAGAGCTGGGCAGACCGGTGACGAAATCCATAGCAATATGGGACCACGGCCTGGAGGGTACAGGAAGAGGTTGAAGAAAACCAGCAGGGGGAGTTCTGGGAGTTTTTACACTGGCACACACAGGACAGGAGGCAACAAATGCCCTTATGTCTGAAGACATGGTGGGCCACCAGAATCCTTGGGCCACCAGGAAGGCATTTCTCATAACTCCAGGGTGGCAGGCTAACCGGGACGAATGTCCCCACTTTAGGACTGACTGACGGAGACTGGAGGGAACAAAAAGACAGTCTGCCGGACAACCTGGTGGTATATTTGCAGGATCAGTAACCAAGGCCTTGACCCTGCGGTCCAAGGACCACCGTGTAGCACCCAGAACCAAATGAGACGGGACAATGGGACTGGCTGTAGTTGAGTCTCCACCCTCCTCTCTCTGATGTAGACGAGACAGGGCGTCCGGCTTGGTGTTCTTGCTGCCAGGGCGATAAGAAAGGGTGAAGGCAAACCGATCAAAAAACAGAGCCCACCTAGCTTGGCGAGGGCTTAGGCGTTTGGCAGTCCTGATATACTCCAGATTCTTGTGGTCTGTCCACACAAGAAATGGTTTCTCAGCACCCTCCAGCCAATGAGGCCACTCCTCAAGGGCTAGTTTAACAGCAAGTAGTTCTCTGTTCCCAATGACGTAATTTCTTTCTGCAGGAGAGAGCTTGCAGGAGAAATACGCGCAGGGATGGACTTTATTATCAGACGCCCTCTGAGATAAAACAGCCCCCACCCCTGTCTCAGACGCATCCACCTCCACAATAAATTGTTTGGAGAGATCAGGCTGAGTCAGGATGGGAGGTGCAGAGAAGCGTCTTTTCAGCTTGGAAAATGCTTTGTCTGCGCCCTTATCCCAGATAAAAGGTACCTTAGCTGATGTGAGTCCATGCAGAGGTGCAGCCACGTCACTGAAGTTTCTAATGAACCGCCTGTAGAAGTTGGCAAACCCTGGGAATCGCTGAACTGGTTTGCATCCAGTAGGAACAGCCCACTCCAGAACGACCCTCACTTTGTCCTGGTCCACGAGAACTAATCCAGGTGAGATCACATGGCCGAGGAACTTTGTGTGTTGTGTGGAATTCACACTTCTCGGCCTTACAATACAGGTGGTTCTCAAGGAGGCGCTGGAGTACGGCTCTGACGTGCTGCACATGGGTCCCGAGATCTGGAGAAAAGATCAAAATATCGTCCAGATATACAAACACGAACTTATTCAACATGTCTTTGAGCACATCGTTAATAAAACTCTGAAAAACAGCAGGTGCGTTTGTGAGCCTGAAAGGCATAACCAAATATTCAAAGTGGCCATTAGGGGTATTAAAGGCAGTCTTCCACTCATCCCTCTCACGTACACGGACAAGGTGGTACGCACTTCGGAGGTCCAATTTGGTGAAGATCTGGGCCCCCTTTAATTGATCAAAGGCAGTCTGTAATAGGGGTAAGGGGTAAGTGTTCCGAGCAGTGATGCAGTTCAACCCCCTGTAGTCTATGCAAGGACGCAACCCCCCATCTCGTTTGCCCACAAAGAAAAATCCTGCTCCTGCAGGAGATGAAGAGGAACGAATGATGCCAGCCTGGAGACCCTCCTGAATGTATTCCTCCATAGCCTCCTGCTCAGGACGAGAGAGAGGATATACATGACCCTTGGGTGGATGTGTTCCTGGCAGAAGATCTATGGCGGTGAGGGGGAAGGGACTTGGCCAGGATCTTGCTGAACACAGAACCAAGGTCATGGTATTCAGTAGGAACAGTACTAAGATCCAAAGGTTCAGGGGAAGGTCTCTTTCCTGAGGAGCGAATAGTGGCTGCAGTTAAACAGTTCAACAAACAAAACGAACTCCAAGACAATACACGTCCTGAAGTCCAGTCCATATGAGGGGTGTGTCTGCACAGCCGGGGAAAACCTAAGATAACCTGTGGTTTCAGCGATTCCACAACAAAAAATCTCCGCAGTTCAGTATGGTTACCTGACACAGTTATATGAATGTCAACCGTA
>CM074497.1:31571022-31588442 GCA_037389245.1 Oryzias sinensis | reverse complement strand
GGATGTCATCTGGAAACCACAGCTGCAGCTACACCACATAGGTATGTTAGCTTTATCAAAGAGACAGAGAAGAAGCCCTTAGTTCATCACTCACTGTTTTCTCTTTCATCAAATTGGGGTTTATTGAGTCTTTTTCAGAAGCTGGTTCTCTCAGGTTTATTGACTAGTGGATGTCAGGGTTTAGACTTTTCCCTAACAAAGAAAAGAATCACACAGGAGATGAGATTTTGTGTTATACTCCAGAAGGAGAAGCCCGTCTGTTACAGCACAAAGTTGTCACAGAGGAGTTCTGCCTTCTCAATGTATCCAGTTTGGTTTATTGTTGGTCAGGGTTGATAACATAAAAGTGGATCATTCAGGCAGTAAAAGGAGCATCATATCTTGTATAGTCGAAACTTTTAACATCATTGGTTTCTTACTGAAACGTAGAACTGAGACATGGTAGACATAGGCTGCCTTTACACTGCATGGTTCAAGTGACCCAATTCCGATTTTTTTCCTCTCACGTGGCACAGATCAGATATGATCGGTGAACGTAAGCAGGACAAAAGCGCGTGGATTCCGTTTTTCTTAGATCGGATACAGGCCTCTCTCATATGTGGAAATAAATCGGAAACAAATCGGATACGTGCATTTGCGTGTGCCATGTAAGCAGACAAATCGGATATTCCCCAGTAAATGCGAGTCGTACCTCAGTGACGTCAATTCAGGACACCACCAACTGAGATCACATGACTTATTAAGGTGCTTTTTGTGATGATTTTGCTGTCAGCGTGTTACCTTTCAGCCTCAGGCTTCAGACCGTAGTTGGAAACCGCTGTTGTGTCCGGTCCGGTCCCGGTCCGGACGCAAACGGTAACTAATGAAGCGGGACACCGTTGCTATGGAACAGGCTAGAAGCCGTTTATTTCTTTGGGGGGCGTGTATGATGGGGACAGTGTGTGTGTGTGAGCGCGCGCACGCGTGCTTGCGTGCTTGCATGTGTAAGGAGAGAGCCCCCCCTCTCTCCTGTGAGCGCGGAGCGGGGGACTGTCGGAGAACCGTTAATTAAAAATAAGATGTCTCCCCCAAAAGTTTTGGAGTCTTTCTTAGCCCACTCTGGAGGCTGAGGGTTCAGAACGGAAAAGAGAACCCCGAGGAAATCTGCCGTATGTTTCTGACCACGGTCGGAAAAGAGAAGTCATCGCGCAGGAAAGGTTCAACACTTGGATCAAACTGTTAGTACAACACGTCTGCAAACACTTCCTCATTCAAAACTCAGAGAAAGCACATAAGACGGCCGAGCAGCCCTCATTTTTACTCCCCCATGCATCCCCTCAGAAGCGCCCAAGGCAACGCCTCCTTCCGTCGCCGCCTTGCCTCCATGACAACCACAATCACAAAAGTCCGAAAAAGGTCCGCTAAGGGCAGAAATACTGCTACGTAGTCCTCAGAATGTCTACGTTTGATAGTTTCAACATTATTATAGTGTAAATGCAAAAATCAGATATGGGTCACTTTTAAAAGATGATGTAAGCGGGTCGTCAAACAAATCGGATATGAGCATCAAGACCTGCAGTGTAAAGCCGGCCATATGGTGTAATTGCGTGTAAGCAAATGATAATTACTTAAACCCTAACATTGGATGACCTAAATATAGCAGCAGAAGCTGTCATTGTTTCATCTTTGTACTTTTTGTTTTTCTGGGTTCTGTTCTTTGATCCTCTATGAATAAAACAGGATAGTAAAAAAGTAGAAACATTAGTAGAAATGTTTTCTGATTTGTTGAAACTTTAGAAAGAGACGTCTAAGAAAAATCCTACAAAGCTAAATGGTGCAGACATATGTTTAGAATTTTATCCCAGAAAATACTCCTGTGTCAAAAAGAATACACAATTGGTCATGATTTAAGACAAAAAAGGTCACTGTAAGTCTGAACAAGTTACAAAAAGGGAATATTTCAATTTTAACTGATTCCACTAGAACATTTAAATGATACTGATAAAATGTTTGAGTTTGACTTTTCTTCTTAATGTGTTCAGTCAACCTTCTCTACAGTTTAAGTTCATTATAAATGTTTAAATTCCCTTAACTTGATATTTATGTTTTCTGCATACTTTAATGATTAAATGTAATATTAACTATGAAAACTCAATAGATGGACTGTTAAAATATCAACTGTCCACTATAATTCCATCAAGATGATATGTCTCCTTATTGAACTCAAAATACTAACTGCTCATTACCAGCCTAAAATGTACAACACATCCTGTTTTCTGCCTGTAAGGCTCAAAAACACAACTGTGTCAATCTAGTTGTGTACATGTTAATGTAGAAGTGTAACCATGTATGTGTGATTGTGCAAGACGAACATCATTTATACATCATTTCTCTTCATCATTTACATCCTCCCTCTTGGTTCTCTCTTCCATAAACACAACATTAATTTCCATTGCTATGCGGACGACACCCAGCTCTACATTTCTACTAAACCCTCCTCATCACTTCCTCCTTCCTCCATTACCCTCTGTGTGCAAGAAATCCATTTTTGGTTCTCTTCCAATTTTCTCCAACTCAACAGTTCCAAAACTGAAGTCCTCCTTGTAGGCACTCCATCCACTATTTCCAAATCCAACAGCTTCTCCATCTCTATCAACGACTTCTCTGTTCTTCCCTCCCCCCAGGTAAAGAGTCTGGGTGTCATCCTCGACAGCTCACTTTCATTCAAATCTCATATTAATAACATCACCCGTTCTGCTTACTTTCATCTCGGCAATATATCTCGTCTCCGCCCTTCTCTCACACCTCATACAACTGCTGTACTTGTTCATAGTCTTGTCACTTCTCGGATCGATTATTGTAATTCCCTTCTGTTTGGTTTGCCCAATAAAACACTCAAAAAATTGCAGCTTCTCCAAAATTCTGCAGCCCGCATCTTTACCAGGACCCCGTTATCCCACCACATCACACCAGTTCTCCAAAACTTACACTGGCTTCCCATAAAACAAAGGGTTAGTTTCAAGATTCTCCTCATAACCTTCAAAGCACTTCATAACCTGGCTCCACCCTACATTTCTGATCTTCTTCACTTTTCCATTCCCTCCCGATCTCTCCGTTCCACTTCCTCTCTCCAACTCCATGTCCCACCTGCCCGTCTTGCCACCATGGGGGCAGAGCTTTCAGTCGCTCCGCCCCCCAGCTATGGAATTCTCTTCCTCCATATCTACACAATACCGACACGCTATTACTGTTCAAATCTAAACTCAAGACTCATCTATTCAAACAATCATACAGTTAATCCTTTCAATTAACACAACCCCATTTGTCTGTCTGTTTTCTATACTTTTTTATTTATTGATGTATTTATTTTAAATGTTTTCTATGTCTTTATGTTTACTCATGTTTTACTCTTGTAACACCTATCCCATGTAACTAGACGAATAACCCTCTGTTATTTAAGTCGTATTACTAAGGGCGGTGTCCTGGATTCGTCTAATTTGATTTAGTTTAGGGGTAACAGGAAATACAAAAATTACTTAATTTAATACAAAAAAAAAACAATACTGGAAATCGGCGGTGCCTCCACTTAACAGGAATTTAACATTAGAATTTTCCTACTAAGAATAATTTGAATTTAAACATTTCAACTTTATTTTATTATTTTTTCCTTTATTTTAAATTAACCCACCCACAGTTAAAATAAATGAAAAATACAGTTTACGGTAATCAAGAAGAGGTGGGGAAAAAAAATCAGTTCCTTACACTGAAACCACAGCAACAAAATATTGGTATAGTCCCCTTTTTACTTTTTTTTATTTTATTTTTTTTTGTTTTGTTGCAGGCCTGATCAATGCTCGGGTGCGTTGTGGCCAAAAACTGAAGAGGGCCCTTTCACTTGCTAAGCAAGCAGGAAAAAAAACGTGCACGTACTCACTTATCGGATGGTTAGGGCAACTGTTGGCGGGTGAAAATGCTCTGCAGGCAAACTCAGCGTCATCCAGCTGAGCAGCAGGACAGCGGAGGCGGGAATCTCTGAGGCCTGGGGGTTGGAATCGCTCAGACGACCGGCAGGGTGTGCTCGATCTTCCACGGGTGCTCGGTCTTCCACAGGTGCTCAGTCTTCCACAGGGTCCAATAAAGACTCGTATGACAAACAGTGTCCACAATTTTAACAGAAAGTTGACTCTGCGTCGAACTTGAAAAAATCGTAGCAACAAGCCTTCAGCATCAGCTCCGCTCCTCACCAAGGTCTGACTGTCTCTGCCCGTTAGTGAAACGTTTGTTTTCGATTGCACCTCTTAGACACACCCACTTATCTCTGAATGGATGGCTCATTATACGGACAGGTAACATAACAAATCAAATTTCAGACTTAACAAAAAATACATACAGGTTAGGCTGTGGGGCAAAATCCTTTTTTACAACATACACAACCAAAATAACTTCATTCCCAATGGAATAAGAAAACTTGTTAAACAAACCCAAACAAGTGGCCATTGAACTATTTTTTTTCTTCAAAAAATACATTTTAATCTTTCAGTGGCCTAGTCTAAAATTTATTTCTTTTTTCTTTCTTTCAAATTTTCGACTGGGCTACACTCTGATAATTTTTTATTGATGTTTTATTCTGTTTTTCTTATTTTAACCTTGTACAGTGACCTTGGGTGACCTGAAAGGCGCTTGAAATAAAATGTAATATTATTATTATTATTAATGAAAGCATCTTGACTAGGGATAGGTATCATTAAGATTTGATCAATTCTTCTCTACACTGCTTATCAATTTGATATTCTAAGTTCCATTCTAAGTTTAAAGCAATTATTAGAAACCATATTACTATGAGTTTATTGTTTCAAGCATGGTCAATTGGGACATGCTTCCTTCAACACAGGAACAGCACATCTGTAAAGAAAAAAATTGTCACAATTTGTGAGTTTAAATCCTTTTATCTTACTTTACATAATACAAACTAAACACTTAATGCTTGAAATGGGAAGGGAAGAAGCAAACTTATTTAATCCCTTCCCTATTATAACATACATAACTTAACAATGACATATGGTTGCTATTTTATAAATCATAAATTGCAATGTTTCTATAAAAAATGTATGAATAAAGGTTTCTCTTCTGAAATGTTTTTGTATAAATTTACTGTAACCATACACCTTTTTTGCTGGCGCAATTCTAACCAAGTGACCAACTGAACGGCTGAAATCCTAACTGAGCAGTGATCTTGCGCGGTCAATTCTCTTTTGTGCGCTCACCAGGATTTACGCTCAGTGTTAAGGGGGCGTTTTTGTCACTTGTGGGCAGGAACCTTTCTGGTTGATCTGATTGGCTAAAATTTGCATGTCTTATCGTGAGGCAGAGGGGCGGGACTTTCATTTTTCAGAGTGGGGGAGCTAATAGGCGGCTCTTGAGCTGCATGCGGCTCTCTGCCTTTTATGATATTTTCTCTCTTCAGTGCTTTCACAACCATAAGGTGAAAGTTTTACAATTTCTCCAAAATGTACAGAGTGGCCCTAATGTGTGGTTGTGTGACTTCAGTAAAGAGGATCTAGGAGAGAACAGCATGAGAACGATATGGAGAGAGGAGAGGACGTGAAAGAAGACACCCCCCCCCCCCATAGTACAAAGGTGCAGATATGATATGCAGGAAACCCTGGAAGTGCAAAGAGACACAATTATGAAGCACAGTTTAAACTGCAGCTATCAGCTACGCGGAGGAACACGGGAATAGAGCATCTGCAGTTCGGTTAAATTAGATCTTCACAGATTCAGACTTTCTGCTTCAGTAACTCTTCTGATCAACGTTCAAATGTGTCAGCAAGTATCTCAATCATTTTGTATTAACACAGGGAGTGAACGTCAAAAGCATTTTTAAAGAAAAAAGATATTTTTTATTGCCTTTTAATCAGAATTGTTAATTTCAAGCTGTGAATGCAAAGACAGCAGCGAGCTGGCTGCCAAGGGACAGTCAACAAAATGCGTATAACACCATTCTGTAGAAATCAGTAGTAAACTTTTAAAAAGCATTTACATGTCTATATTTATATGAACTGGTAATGAAGACTCGTCAGCATAGTCATGCTACATTATTATTATTATACTAAATTTTGTTAGAAAGTCAACCTCTATTTTATTGTTTATAGTTTTTAGAATTTAATGTATCATAACATAAATGCTCAATAGCTCTGAAGATACTAAAGCTTCTGTCACCAAACCTCCTGTATTGACTAATTATGACCTTATTGTCCTACTGCAATAAAGATTATGTCATAATTCATGTTGATTATTGTTAGGAATTTTTCATATTTAAATATTGATCAGATATGGTCAAAAATGCTCAATAGCTTTGAAGATGCTGTAGTTACTGACACAAAACGTCATGTACCGAATAATCATGACCTTATTTTCCTACTACAATAAAGATTATGCAAAACAAATTCTAGCATCTTCAGAGCTATTGAGGATTTTTGACCAAATCTGATCCATTTATAAATATTAAAAATTCCTAAAAATAAACAAAGTGAACTATTGACATTCTTTATTTTAGTATCACAAAAAGTTCATTATTAGAAAATTTGGCGACAGGAGCTTCAGTGTCTTCATAATTACTGATAACTTTTTGTCATGATTCATATCTATTAAAATTTGAAAAAGTAAATACAACAAGATAAAATAAAGATGGACTTTCCTACGAAATATTTATTGTAGCAAGCATATGCTTTATTATAATTTTATGAATTATTTTTGTGAGATTATTGATTTTTACAGAATGGTGTTTCACAGAGGTTACACTTTGTTGACGGCCCCTTGGCAGCCGGCTGCTGCATGTCTGCATTCACAGCTTGAAGCAAACAATTCTGATAAAAAGGCAAAAAAACTATCTTTTTTCTTCAGAAATGCATTTGTGGTTCACTGTTTGTGTTAATACAAAAGGATTGAGATACTTGCTGACACATTTGCATGTTTATCAGAAGAGTTATTGAAGCAGGAAGTCCGAATCTGTGAAGATCTTTCTAACTTATCAAACCTCAGCTGCCAGAGAATTTAAAATAATGAATCCATGGTTCAGAAGAGAGGACGCTGGAAAACCAACTCCAACAAGAAGACGCAGCAGCAGCTGAGTTTCCACGGAAAAGGAAAGGCCTGTTGGAAGATCGACTCGAGGCTCAGTGCTGCTACTTCCAGCAGATGACCGTAAAAAGCTGTCCATCCTCCCCCCTTTTACTGGGATGCAGCGCCGGCTAGTTACACCACACTTTGGGTCTGCAGGACTTAAACTTGGCCTGAGGTGTCTGCTTTCACTGTTCTTTGGATCCGCATAGCAAAGAGACGGACTCTGATGAGGAAAGGGAAGCCGGCGTGTTTGATAGAAATTTAGTCCAGCTGTTCCAGATGCAGAAGATGAGGACTTTGATGGATTTTAAATGCTGTGATTGATGACTGAAAAAATAAATCACAAACAACTCAGTTTTGCACTCGCTGCGTTTTCTAAACACACACCAGCATGCACGTTTCACCGGTATGTGTGTTAACGTTAAATACAGAAAAAACCCTCGAAGCGGCGCAGTTTAATCCAGCGCTGTTGTATTGTAAGGAGAGGAGGGGGTTATGGGAAATAACATGGCTTTAATTGTGTGTGTATGTCTGGCAGGTCAGTGTGTGGTGTAGATAGACAACTTTATTTATCCATTTGGGAGGTTCCCGCATGGAAATTGACATCTCTCTGTATGCGATATACAGCACTGCTTGACATACATATAGTTTGAAACAGTTTAAATATCTGCAAGCAGCATATACAGAAAAAAAGTCATTCAGGCCCTTTCCTTTTCTGTCCCCCTCACCCCTCCTAAGTGGTGGTTAAAGAGTTTGATGGCACGGGGGACAAAGGAGTTCCTCAGTCTATTGGTCCTGCACCTTGGGAGGAGCAGCCTCTTGCTGAAGGTGCTTCTCTGGCTACTGATGGTGGTGTGCGGAGGGTGGCTGGCATTGTCCTGGATACACGTTAGTTTTTTAAGTGTCCTCTCTGCCACAGTAGCCAGAGGGTCCAGCCTTGTGCCAACCACAGAACCAGCCCGCCTGATCAGCTTCTCCAGCCTGGAGAAGTCTGTCTTTGAGGTGCTCCCCCCCCAGCACACCACAGCGTAGGTTAGAGCGCTGGCGACCACAGACTGGTAGAAGATCCCCAGGAGCTTCTTGCAGATGTTGAAGGATCTTAACCTCCTCAAGAAGTACATCCTGCTCTGGGCCTTCTTGTACAGTTGCCTCGTGTTGCTCGTCCAGTCCAGCTTGTTGTCCAGCCACAGCCCAAGATATTTATAGGTCTGCACGACCTCCACCTCCTCCACTCCTATCAGAACTGGTCTGGGGTTGGGTCTGTGGGTGTGGCTCTTTGACTATCACAGTTAGAAATTTCGGCTCTTTGTGTCAAACTTGTTCGCGCCCCCCAGTGTTAGAGGCATTCATAGAAAAAAACGGCGGATGTAACGTGGATTCAAACATTAACCAAAGACCCAAAACCAAGGTGAGAAAGTGCAGCAGGTTTTTTGTGCTGTAAGTTTTTCTCATGTCAAATTCACAGCATTTGTTACCATTTTAATGCTTTTAATCCACGTTACAGCCGCTGTTTCTTTTCTATTAAAGCCCCAAAATGAAAGTCCCGCCCCACTGCTTGACATGCAAATTTTAGCCAATCAGATCCGCCAGAAAGGTTCCTGCCCCCAAGTGACAAACACACCCCCTTAACACTGAGCGTAAATCCAGGTGAGCGCGCAAAAGAGAAGTGACCGAACAGGATTACTGCTCAGTTAGGATTTCAGCCGTTCATAAACCGCGGTTACATGTGCAAAATATGTTGATGGGATCAATGCTCGGATTAGAATCCAACCGTGTACATGGGCCCAGAAAAATGTTTTCCGAATATAACAAACATTCACATGGGTCACACTTTCGGTCGGAATAAATCATTCGCACATTCGCAGTAGGGTTTGAAAAACCGGAAGTGGATATCAGTTCCGCCGAGCGGCTTTATAAATTCATATGTCAGCTCGCTAATATACGAGACGAGCTTCTAAACGTGCTTTTAATAATGTTACGATTATTATGAAGCGCCTGTTCGCTCATCATTTTAATTTTAATCCATGTGTTCAGTGCTTTGTCTGTTGAAGAACGGAGCCGGAAAGATTCAGAAGGCAGGATTAGTAGTATGCTAACACGGGCTAACAACATTAGCTTTGGGTGGTGCTGCAATCTTTATCCTGGCTGCACGTAAACGTAAACATGTGGGAATAACATCAGCCTTTATTTAGTCGGGACACGACTGGAAACATAAATCCACGTGATTGTTTGAACGGTTTCTAAGGACTGAGCGACATTTCTCTGCTTTGAAGCTCACACACCGCCCCACAGCCGTTGTGTGTGTGCTCACGATCCGAGCTGTGCTCAGACACACACTTTTAGACCCGGCTCTGAGTTCGGTAGCTCGTTCCCCTAGAGCTGCGGAACGGATCGCAGTCTTAAATCTTCCACACATACCGCTCATGTAACAAAGCACCCCCCTTCAGCTCAAACACAAAGCTGTAAATCCGCGCTCCGCCGGTCCAATTGACTAGTTAAGTGCGGGAGCGGACTACTTCTTGTCTATTTTGTTTGTTACTTTTTTTGTTAAAGTCACTTCCCTCATTTTATACTGGATCATCGTGGATGAGTCATTAGTTGGGAAATAAAATAAATAAAGTAATAAAGTAAAATAAAGAATAGCAATTATATAAGACCGAAAATTTAAAAATAGCCCCCCCCCACAATGACATCATTGTCCATCCCGATGGTTGACAGCAAACATCGTCAACGGCCAATTTAAGGGACATCGCCCAACCCTAATGAGAACTCACACAAGTGAAAAACATTTTAAACAGTTTTGTAAGGGATTTATTAAAAACTTAAAAAAAACTAATGGAAACTTAGAGCAGAGAACTTAAACGACACAGGGTTTTCATCAGTAGAGGGAAAGAGTTGAAAAAAGTACACATTTGCTTCCATAAAGTGCTAGAATACTAGAATAGCTAGTACTAGAATACTAGTAGAACTAGTATTCTATTCAAAAGTATGATTTTTAGTTTGAAATATTTTAAGCCTTGGTTTTATGTTGCAATTTACGTATTGGATATACCACTTTATATACATCCTTTGAAATTCCAAAGTACTTAACAGTCAGTCCCACTCACACACCGATGGCAGCTGTGCCGTCTCAACCTATAACCACCAGGATCAATGTGGGGTTCAGTTTTGTCCAATGAACACTCTAACTCTACACCACAGCTCATGACTTTACTTTTTGAATTTTAGAATATGTTAATATTTTAATATACATTTGTGATCTTTAAAACTCTTGGGATCAAACCCTAATGTACTCATTTACTCCAAAGCAGCCTGAGCTTTCCTTACATGAACACAGAGCCACAGACTGTTGGCCTCCATAACAAATACACTGACCAAAAATATAAACGCAACACTTTTGTTATTGCTCCCATGTTTTATGGTATGAACTCAAAGATGTGAAACATTTTCCACATACACAAATTAACCAGTTCTCTGAAATATTGTTCACAAATCTGTCTAAATCTGTGATAGTAAGCACTTCTCCTTTGCCAAGAGAATCCATCCCACCTCACAGGTGTGCCAAATCAAGATGCTGATTAGAAAGCATGATTGTTGCACAGGTGTGCCTTAGACTGGCCACAAGAAAAGGCCACTCTGAAATCTTCAGTTTTGTTTTATTGAGGGGGTCGGGGACTCGGACAACCAGTCAGTATCTGATGTGACCACCATTTGCCTCATGAATTGCGACACATTTTCTTCGCATAGAGTTGATCAGGTTGTCTATTGTGGCCTGTGGAATGTTGGTCCACTCTCCTTCAATGGCTGTGCGAAGATGCTGGATATTGGCAGGAACTAGAACACGCTGTCGTATACGCCAGTCCAGAGCATCCCAAACATGCTCAATGGGTGACGTGTCCAGTGAGTATGCTGGCCATGCAAAACTGGGATGTTTTCAGCTTCCAAGAATTGTGTACAGATCCTTGCAACATGGAGCCGTGCATTATCATGCTGCAACATCAGGTGATGTTGGATGTACGGCACAACAATGGGCCCCAGGATCTCGTCACGGTATCTCTGTGCATTCAAAATTCCATCAATAAAATGCACCTGTGTTCTCCGCCCATAACAGATGCCTGCCCATACCATAACCCCACCACCACCATGGGCTACTCGATCCACAACATTGACATCAGAAAACTGCTCACCCACACGACGCCACACAACCTGTCTGCAATCTGCCCTGAACAGTGTAAACCGGGATCCATCCGTGAAGAGAACACCTCTCCAACATGCCAGACGCCATCGCATGTGAGCATTTGCCCACTCAAGTCGGTTACAGCGACGAACTGGAGTGAGGTCGAGACCTCAATGAGGATGACGAGCTTGCAGATGAGCTTCCTTGAGACGGTTTCTGACAGTTTGTGCAGAAATTCTGTGGTTATGGAAACCGATTGTTTCAGCACCTGTCCGAATGGCTGGTCTGCTGGATGTGGAGGTCTTGGGCTGGTGTGGTTACACGTGGTCTGCGGTTGTGAGGCCGGTTGGATGTGCTGCCAAATTCTCGGAAACGCCTTTGGAGACGGCTTATGGTGGAGAAATGGACATTCAATTCCCTAGTAACAGCTCTGGTGGACATTCCTGCTATCAGCATGCCAATTGGACGCTCCCTCAAAACTTCTGACATCTGTGGCATTGTGCTGTGTGATACAACTGAAGATTTCAGAGTGGCCTTTTCTTGTGGCCAGTCTAAGGCACACCTGTGCAATAATCATGCTGTCTAATCAGCATCTTGATATGGCACACCTGTGAGGTGGGATGGATTCTCTCGGCAAAGGAGAAGTGCTCACTATCACAGATTTGGGAACAATATTTCAGAGAACTGGTTATATTGTGTATGTGGAAAATGTTTCACATCTTTGAGTTCATACCATAAAAAATGGGAGCAATAACAAAAGTGTTGCGTTTATATTTTTGGTCAGTGTAGATGCAGTCTTTCAGTTAAAAGGAGACACAAGTTAGTATTGAACAAATATCAATGAACAGTTTTCTAAAGTCTGACATGAGCTGAAAACATCCTTTTTAATGGGTTTGATGCGATATTCTATTTTTTTTCCAACAGTCTTTTTATTTTATATTCTTTGACTAAAAATGATCAAAACCAGAGAAAAAACGAACCAATATATTTAAAACTATGTGTAAAGATACTAGACAAAATGAGTTTTCCTGCTTTCATGGACAAAAATGTTGAAAACTTTCACAAAATGAATTCTTTCAGATGTACCAGTTAATAAAAATTTGTTGTTTTGTATTATCAGAGTTAAATCTTGAACTGATGAAATGTGGTTGTAGTTTATGCTGAGATGCTTAGTATATTGTTTGTGTACAACACTAGAAGGATTTTGTATATGTCTTTTTTTCTAACAGTTTTTGTATGATCAGTGAGTATTTGATTTTTTTTTTTTTAAGTAGTATCTGCAGTTTATATTTTCTTAGACCAAGTTTAGTGAAGAGTTTTTCTTTCCTAAAAATGTACTCAGGAAGAGGCGGATAAAGAACCAGACTGGTGTTTGTGTCTGGTGTTCTTGTGATTCATGTTTTCTTGTAGACATTAGAACTGTTCCTCTGTTCTTTTTGGTTCTCAGTGTTCTGTTCCAATCTTTACTGTGAAGAATAAAGTGGACGTGAACATCAGTCAGAAGTGTGGAGTCTTTCCCACAGTGTGGGTTTCTGCTGTTTGGTGATTTTCTGCTGGTTCTAAAGATGGACTCAGTTCCAAAAAGCAGAGTATGTGACGTACCCAGGTAAGCAAGTGATCAATTGACTGTATTAAAACAACAAAAATAACAGAACAACAAGTTGAGACAGTGGAGAATGGAGTGTCCAGAAATCCACAAGGATATTTTTCATTCTTTGGTTTTCAAAGTTCCTTTTTTCTTTGGTTATGGTGTCTTTGTCAAAATTCCTTTATTCATAGGTTTGTTAAATAAGTGTTCAGTGAAGGTTCGTGGATAGCTCACCATGCACCGTTGCTGAATGAGACAGATCAAAAGTGGATCCAATCAGGGATAGAAGTAGGGGTGGAAAAAAAATCTGACCTAAACAAGGTCAAAACAAATGTTAGTTTAGACAACGCATACTATTTACAACCTATTATTTACAACAAATATCATTTACATTAAGTACAGTAGTCAACTCTGTCATAATTTTAGGAAAAAAATTAAATAAGATCCTAAAAGAATGGCAGGAAACTGTTTTCCAATTTCAGACCTACACATCAATGGGTTTCAACAATGTTTCAAACATAAACCACACTTTTGTTAGAATCTAATCTAAGGAGAGAAATTAAATCAAATCAATGAACTAGTTCAAAACTAAAATGGCCGACCAGGCACAAGTGAAAAGTAAAAAATGCTAACAATCATTAACTGAAATGTTTCGATTCCAACAGAAAAAAGTATGATCATAAATTTGTATGGTGGTACGTGGTAGGCGGGCGCCTGTGTTTGGCAGTGGAGCCGCCACCAGTGTGTGAATGTGTGTGTGACTGGGTGAATGGGTCTGTGACCGTAAAGTGCTTTGTCCTTGTAGGTAGAAAAGCATTGTACAAGTACTGTATACCCCATTTACGCCATTTTGTATGGAGCCACACCAGCATGGCATTTCTGTGAGGCAGGAAAACTTGGCAAGACTGTTTTGCAGCTATATGTGTGTGACTCAATTGCATAAACTCACCGAAGAGTAGTTTGTTCAAAGGTCTGGTTGATCCAGTGAGATGTGACACCAAAGTTTGGTTTAGAGCTTAAATAAACAGCTATCAGAAATTCAGCCAGCCATAGCAGATCAGCAACAGCCAGAGCTCGGATTACAGGAAGTGGCTATGTGACCCAGATGTTAATGAAGGGAACTGGCCCCACCACAATAAGAGCACCTAGGTGTTCCAAATCTGCTGATGTAACTGATCCGTTTACACTTCTAAAAAGGCACATTGATTATAGGTCCAATACTTTTTGACTTGTATGTTGCCTATTGGGGATGTCATGAGCCATGCTGATGATACACAGCTTTACATTGCAGTGTCTCCTGATGACCTTGAACTTGTTAACACTCTATTAAACTTTATTGTAGATAGAAAATCATGGATGGCAGAAAACTTTGTAAGCTCAACCAGGACAAAACTGTAGTTTTAATCATCGGTTCTGAAGACATGAGAAAGATGATTTTACCACATCTTCAGAATTTTAAACCTTCTCAATGTGTGAGAAACCTGGGCGTTCTTTTTGACTCTTATCTTAATTTCATCCCACACATCAAAAATGTCTTTAACCCGTGTGCTGACCTATGACCCCACCCTTACATTGACGTGTTCTCCCTACCATGACAAAGGTGGATAAAGGTGGAAAGATTTCATGTAATCCATGAACACCAGTGAAGATCACAAATCATTGAAGAAAAAAGGTTCAGAGCACTGTCTAGTGGGTCTAGATGACCCAACTCCCAATGTTAAAGTGCCTAGGATAGCACAAGGGTTACGACAGGATTTTATCATCTTAAAAAAAATCCCAGAGTCCGCCCGTTCCTCTCTCTTGCCAGCACAGAGGTGCTGATGCTTTTATATTCAGCCGATGTCTTTAATTTTAGTATCTTATCATGATTTTAGCCCCAGTGTTTCCTGTGGTTCCTTCTTGGTCGGTGGTTGTTGCCACAGTTGTTGCCCTTGCTGGGGCAGCTGGAGTTTAACTTTGCAGCTTCAGGGCTGTGAAGTGGATCCCAGTGTTGTCCCAGTCTGGGGGGGCACTGTGGCGATGTTCAGGCTGGCTCCTGGTATGAAGAGATTCCCAAATACTGGTTCCTCTCAGCAGAGCCAAGCCTTACTTGTTTGTTCATTTCTTTCTTTATTTATTTTTTATGTATTTATTTTTACAGTTACGTAGTCATTATTCATTGTATGTGGGGGGTCATGGGTCGTATGTTTTAACGGAGGGGAGTGGGAAGGGTGAAGGGTGGGTTGTTTTTTCTGTTTTATTGTAATATTGTGTGTTTTTTTGTTTTAAATGTTGAAGTGCTTCGAGCTGCGCAATGCATGAGATACACTTTTCAGAAATATATTTGATTTGATTAGTCTCATCTTTTTAAAACTGAAAAGATTTTTCTTCATCATTTAAAACATAAAACAGGAAATGAAAATATTTGACAATCCAGTTGATGAGAAGCTGCAGAAAGACTGAAATCCATCAGATTGTAAAAACGTAGAGGTGGTCCTTTGATGATGATGATGTGATGAAGATCAGACGCTGATGTCACTGATGTTCTGGCTGTTGATGGGCTGGATGTGGGTCCTGGTGGTGCTGAAGAATGAAAGATCCTTCTACCTGCAGTCATTCCTGAAGGAAGCTGATTGCAGCTGTTCTCTCCTGACAGATGGAATGATGGGAAATGAAGTTCATGTTGAAGTGTGGTCCAAGCAGAACAGAAAGGTCTCACCTCAAAGTCAGGACTTGGATCAGCTGCTGTTCTCTGGGAGCGTGCACGTGCTGCTGCATGTGCTTCTGTCATGGCGTTCTGGATGAGCTGCTGAGGTCTCTTTGCATCAAGACTCTCAGCTGCTTTAGTCAAACTGCTGAGCGATGGAACAATGGAGCCGTTTCTGAAGGAAGAGGATCAAACATGATGCTTTGATGTCCGTCTGTTCTCAGTCCCTTCATGGCTGCTGCTCAGAGCTGTTTCTGGATGTTTCTGGAGAATTCATGTCTTTACTGATCCAAATGTGGGATTTCTGTTTTTCTTTGGACTTTTCTTTATTTAAGGCTTTTAGCTTTTGGAACTTTCTTTGTTTCTATGCTTTAACTTCCAAACGGGTTTATTTAAGACAATCTGATTGTTTTTCATTTGACTTTCTAGGAACTTTCTGTTTCATCGTTGAGGATTTGGACTTTTGAAAGACTTTTAGCTGCAGTTTCATCCTTTGAACCAGATGGATCTGAATCTAGAGTCAAAGATTTTAAGGAAATCATGGATTCACAGACATTTGATTGAATTTCTGATCCAGACAGAAATTCTAAGAATACCCAGCATGCATTTGGAAAAACTCATTAGCTTCTTGTGGAAAATGATGAGTCATTGGAAAAGCATTCTATGAATGCTCAGAAAACTTCCTCTAAGGTTGTGGTTGTTTGGAGAAGTCCTCCTCTTCAAAGAAGTTCTCCTGACCATCTTCAAAGCCACTTTCTGCTTTTTCAAACGCTACTGTTCAACAAAAACTTGGTTTCTGCCACAAAACCAACATTAGACACTGAAACAGAATGAATCCAATGCAGAAATGTGTTGACACCTTTAATTCAAAGCTTCAATCAGTTTGAATCTCATGAAGAACATTTCAAAAATCCACATTTGGATCAGGCGTCTTCATCAGAGCACAACTCATGTTTCCAGGACTGTGACTCACCAATAGATCCTCATTTCCTTTACACAATCTGTTTCCATCTTTTGGATTTTTCATCAAAACTTGAGTTAGAAAAGAATTGTTGCCCCAAAATGTCCAGTTTGAATAGTCTACAGTTTGTTGTGTTTGGTTGCTAGGTAACAGGGTCTTTAATGTCTCTGATGTCATGGTGGCTTTCAGAGTTGAACTCCTGAATATGACGGTAAACATTTGGATTGAACCAAAATGGGATTGAAGCTCATGCTAAATCCTGATCTCAATGCTGAAAAAACCTCCTCCTAGATTCTGGTTGTTTGGAGAAGTCCTCCTCTTCCAAGAATTCCTGAAAAAAGCCCTCATTTCTCCTGACCATCTTCAAAGCCACTTTCTGCTTTAGTTTAGTCCAAACTTGCTTTATGCTGACAACATTTACAGCTTGAATCAATCTGAAGAATCCAAGGAAACAAACCAATCTAAGTCTGCATTCATGCCACTTCAGAACCAACAAAGCATGTTTCCAGGACGCTGACTTACCAATAGAACTTGGGATTTCCTTTGCAGAATCCTTCTCCGTGTGTTTTCCTTTGTTTTTCTCCCCAAAACCTAAAGCAGAGATTTTTGCTGAGCTGCAGAACAAACGTCTGACTGCTTTAACCGCCGTTGATGGTTTGTTGTGTTTCCCTCTATAGCTGCTATGGTCTTGGTATGGTTGCTAGGTAACGCTGTCTTTGATGATGATGACGTCAGAGTGGCCTCTAGAATGGACTTTTTTCTTGTGGAACCAGGAGCTGTAACCTTTAGGGCTTTAGGACCCAGAAAGAGGTCCAGGCAGTGACGGTGTTCAGTGACGGACTGCGCAGCCGCACTTCCTCCAAACGCCACTATTCATCAGCGCGTGGAGCGCCAGAGTCCAAACGGG
>CM074497.1:31531780-31570522 GCA_037389245.1 Oryzias sinensis | reverse complement strand
TAGAGAATGAGAGGGCAAAGATCCTGTGGGACTTCCAGATCCAGACTGATAGGATGGTAATGGCGAACCAACCAGACATTGTAGTGGTGGATAAAGAACAGAGGAAAGCCGTTGTGGTGGATGTGGCAGTGCCAAGCGATGGGAACATCAGGAAGAAGGAACATGAGAAACTGGAGAAATACCAGGGACTCAGAGAAGAACTGGAGAAAGCCTGGAAAGTGAAGGTGACAGTGGTGCCTGTGGTAATTGGAGCACTCGGGGCAGTAACCCCCAAGCTGGAGGAGTGGCTACAACAGATACCTGGAAAGATCTCAGACATCTCAATCCAGAAAAGCGCAGTGCTAGGAACAGCTAAGATACTGCACAGAACCCTCAAGCTCCCAGGCCTCTGGTAGAGGACCCGAGCTTGAGTGAGAAACCACCCACGAAAGGGTGAAAGGGGCAAGTTTTTATATATAATGTGTTATATATCAAAAGCATGAGCTATATTTATAAAGTTCATTTACTAGATGTAGTAAAACAGCCAATAGAAAGCTAACAAACACTTAAATGCACACTGATTTATTTTGATTTAAATTAGCACAATAGGCACATCTTTTTCTCAGTACTAATAAAATGTCATTGCACATCCACCACTGCTGGTGATGTGGTGGTGCAATTGTATTTGCACACATTACAGATCAGGTGATCTAAAGTACAGTAAACAGATTGTTAAAACACAACACAGAAAATATTTAACAGATTTGTAAAAAGAAATGTAGCACTTTGGGATGTGTGTCTGCGAGTGTGTGTGCGTGCGTGCGTACAAGCGCGGCCAGTCGCCGTTTTGGAGTTGAGGAAAAAATAAAGGAAGTTCCTCTTAAAGAACTGAGACTGGTTGTTTCATTTGACCGCTCAGCCTCACCGTCTTATTTGTGTTCTGCCTCCACTTTAGCTTAAGATGTCTGCGCACGCAAAGGCAGCGGGGTGGGGTGGGGGGGGCAGTTTAGGTGATCAGAGTGACTTGCTGCCTGCTGGCTGTGCATTTGGGATGAAATGCATAACTGATGCTACCAAAGTTTTTAGTGGATAGTGGGGTGGCCAGGTGTCGGCCAGGGGTGGCGCCACTGTCTGGGTGGAGTTTGTGTGTTCTCATGCATGTGTGGGTATTCTCTGGGCACTCCGGTTTCCTTCCAAGGTCCAAAAATATGCTTCATAGGTTAATTAATATTTGCATGTGAGGGTGTGTTCCGCCTTCGCCCAACAGTAGCTGGATTGGCTCCAGCAGCCCTCTGGCCAAAAAGGATTTGAGCGGGTTCTGAAGATGGACGGATGGATGTTGTCGTGAAGTTCCATTTTGGTGAAACATTTAAAAAAAGAAAGAGATTTTAAGTCCAGATGCTCAACTTCAAGACAACTGCTGAAACTGCAACTGAACTTCTATTCATGCACGTTTTATGAGACTTCTCAGTTTCAATGGAGGCCCATTTCAATGAAATATATGTTTTTTCTGTGTTATTAAAACATTCTTGTAAAATTTTTCCCATGAAGGAGGACATATATAAATAAATTTAAGCGTAAAATTGCATTTCAAGCTCCCTGCTCCACTCCATTCTGATGCATCCACTTGTAGACGAGTAAATCCACTTACGTCTTTGTTCTCATCATCCGAGCTGAGATCTTGCTCAAAGCTGTAAAGCTGGACAGCTCCGATATTGTTCGCTATTTTTGTTGCACCGCTAATGTTAGGTTGGGGTTGTGAGGGGCTGTAAGCTAGTAGGAAAGAGTGTTAACAGATGGATGATGGAAAATGGGGGCAAGCTTAAACCGTGCCAACAGTCCCACCCACAACTCAGAGACAAATAAATTTCTCATGAATTCCTGCCGCTCTGCAGAAATTATGTCACAGAAACTGCATCATCATAATTAAAAGACCTCTGTGAAGACTTTGACTTTAACGGTGGGACTTTAAACACATTTTTAACAGATTTTAACCCGTTTCTCCTTTTCTCTTTCATTATTTTCAGTAATGCCCATGAATTTTTCTGTTAGTGTGAACTCAAAGCTTTTTGCTAATTTAAAAGCATGTTTAGAGCTTTGTTCAGGTCACTTAGAAAATTTGACTAAACATTTTACTAAAACCTTAAGAAATTGAGCCGTTTCTCACCAAGAGAAACCTTTGCTCCCATTGTGTTTAAACGTATTAGATTATTATTATTTAGAAAGTTGATAACTTTTTAAGACCCACATTTTTTTGCCTTGGATGATTATCTGATATCTCCATGACATCCCTTCTGTTTCAAAGTGTCCTTTAAAACACATTGAAACAGTTTGCATCCAGCATCAATCTGTTTATTAGAAGCTTTTGATTTTAAAACATCTATAGTTTTGTAGTTTTGAGACTTGATTAAATGTATCTTGACAAAACAATTATTGATCAGATCATATTTAACAAGTACAGAGTTTGTTTTAGAATGAAATGTTTTTAGGAAACCAGTTTTTCAATGAATGGTTGGTTACCGAAATTTGGTCGGTAACCAAATTATGCAGAGTGTAAATAATCATCGTCTTTCTCTTTCAAGGCGACAGTCTTCTCCATAATTGTGTGGATTTGATTATTCCTTATTATTTTATTTCAAGAAGTCAGGCAGACAGCATAAACATAACACTACTACTACTACTACCAATAATAATAGTGCAGTAGTATTTTTAACCTCTGACACAAAGTTTTGTTTTACATTCATCTCTTTGTCAAAACATTGCAGGCTAAATGGAATCAAAACTTTCAGTACAGACTGGTTTGTTTACATTGTGCTTTTCATGATTTATTATCAATCGTTTTGTACATTGCAGATATAAGCTTGTTTTCTGTTTGTAAGAGCAAAGATGCACAAATTGCAGAAGGAAAAAAAATAAGCAATTTAGGCATAAAATTAAATGTATTGAAACAAAAGAAAGAGGTACTTCAAATTTGATACTTTGGTGATATTTCCATCTCCTACTAATCAGATTAAAAACCACATGATGTTTTGCCTTTAAGCATATTTTAAGGTATAATAACTGTGGGAAACAATAGACATACACCAGAAATCAATAGCTATTACTGTTTCATATCTCAGGTGTTCATCCTCATGGGTTTTATGCAATCATTTGGTCTTTGCCCGCTCC
Source organism: Oryzias sinensis (assembly GCA_037389245.1). NCBI lineage: Eukaryota > Metazoa > Chordata > Actinopteri > Beloniformes > Adrianichthyidae > Oryzias > Oryzias sinensis. Next base: position 31,567,375 of record CM074497.1, on the reverse strand, counting down.
ACAGATGCAGCCAACGATGCCGTTGATGATCTGGCCAACACAAAGCAGTGCCTGTAGGAAGCTGGCCAGGATCAATGTGATGAAGAGGCCTATGTTGAACTGCACCACATTCTTCGGCTCAGCGCAGTCAGCCCACTTGGACTTCTGGGTCATGTAGTTTGCGTTGCTGAGTTGACAAAAAGATTTTAATTGCTAAAAGTTTCATGTAGTAAGCAGATTTTTACAGTTGAATTTAACATTTTACCTGCTTTTAAACATGGTTACCCACGCCCCAGTTCCATCTTTACACAGGGGGCCATTGGACAAGCCAAGGATGGCCACAGCAAAACTGTACACAGCTCCAGCCATGCCCACTGCTGCAAACGCAATCGAAAAGAACATCTGCCACGGACAAATGACAACCAAAGGTCAAAAACGTTTATTGCAGGAAAACCTGACCCACTTTTTAACCACTGAAGGTGCTATCTTTACGGTTTATGGAAGCAAACCTTTTAATGATCTTCATCCCAATGGAAGCAAAACAGACAACTTTATTTTTGTTGCAGAGTTAGAGAAATTTTCAGCAGAATTAATAGAACATCTCCTCTATTTACGTTTAGCAAATGCAGCATTGACTCGAGTGCTGTATTACTTTTAACAACCTACAACATAAAAAAGATCACATTAGTGTAAATGATCGAAAATATGTCTAGTCACTCTTAACTTATTGCAATAAGTGTTTTCTTTTTAAACAGAAGCAATGGTGCTCTGTGCGGTTTGGTCCTCTATCTGCCAAAAGCATCTAAATGTTGAGTAATGATGATGCAGCAGGGATGTGGATCATATTTCTCCTTTTTTAGGTTCTGCATTCAGTTTATTGAAAACTTTTCCTTAAATTTCATTACCTTTTGTGAAAAACCTGAATTCACATGGAACTGACTCACCCCTAAGCGATTTGAACAGCAGCCCCCATCTCCAGTCAGGTGGATGTAAAGAGCTGGAATCAGCGCCTGTGTGAGAACGCACACATAAAAAGAATGAGAATAAGTATTTTTGCAATTGAAGCCTTTTATATAAAAATGTTAGAGGAAATCTAAGATAGAGGAAAACTGAAAGTGCCAAAATACTTGGAGCAATTCTGTTTTCCAAAAAACAGGATTCCTCTCTAACACCCCCATGCCAAATAAAAGAAAACTTTTTTTTAACAAACTACACAGAGAATGTAAGTCAGTACGCCAATAAAACACAAAAACTCACCAAGACACCCCCTCCGATGAAGCCCCCCATGTAGTACACTTGCTCAGTGATGTGACTTTCTTTAGCGTACTTCACACTCCAGCCAGGAAAGAACAGCATGGTGTTGCAGGTCACAGACAGGAGCACGAGTACATACATACAGCCAGCAACGAAGAGGGAGCATTTTCTGGTGCACATGGTCAGAAGAAAGCAGAAAAGCTCCTCTTTGGTGAGTCTTAGTTTGGAGAGTTCTCCTCTGCAGTGAGTAGAACTATTTGATCACAAAATGTGCTAGCAACTCAGTATTGTTACTGAGAGTGAGAAGGAAGAGGAGGTCCAAATAATCTGTCATTGATGAACATTTGCATGCATTGCCACATGTACTTATAGGGTTTTGTTTATTGTTCATGAGAGTTTGTCCAATTTGTGCAACTTTTAGTCACAAAAATGGATAGATAATCATAAATAAGGAAGCTCTGCTCTTTCAAATGTTTATCTTGGAACTAAAATAATCCTCTTGATGAAGATTAAAGGTTGTATTCACTCAGCAATGCTTCACATAAACAACCTTTGAAACCTTGAGCTAAAAGGAGATAAAAGCTCATCTGGAAACTGTTTACATTTTTTACTGAATCGAAGGCATTTCTTTTTAAATCCTCCATTATTGCACTAAAATGAATCTTTTGAGATTTTAAATCTCACTTATAGAAGTGTCCTGGAAAACAACCTCAGAAACTGAAACTTATGTAAGCAGTCCTTATAAAAGTTGTAAAAAAAGAAATTTCAAAATTGTTAAAAATCTAAGCAAGTGCTACAGTCAGCTGGTGGGTCCATTAACAAGTCTAATACTGAACATGTAATGTACAAAAATACATTGTTATGTTCTGCTGCTGATTTTTTTTTTCCCACTGACAAACAATTATTTATTGCTTTAATATATTTTATTTTGAAATTAGAGAATAATAATAATTTCAAATAAAACAAACTTTTGGAAATGACTGATTTGTGTTTTGGAAAAATTATAGTAAGAATTTTTTCTCTGTCTTGATCATCAGGATCAGGTTCTGAGGTGTTGAGTAACGAGTGGGGGGTAAAGAGTGTGGTTCACTGAAGCAATCAATCAGATTCTGTCATGATCAAGGCCAAGAACCAAGTGGAGTTTGCATGGTGTCCTCTTGAATGTCTCTGGGTACTCTGGCTTCTTCCCAAAGCCCTAACAAATGCTTCATCAGTGTCTTTAAATTGCCCAAGATTTGCTAGTGAGTTTGTGTTTGTGTAGTTTGGCCCTGCAACAGATTGGCATCTTAATTCAAAAACGTTCATAGTGTCTGCATGTATTAGAGGATTTCTTCGGTTACTTTGTATCAGACACGGTTGTGTTTCACGTATCTGACACGTTTTGGCGGAAGCACTTCCGCCTTCAGATTGGCATCTTGTTCAGAGCCATAGTGGCTGAGGGTTAAATCAAAAGTTCATAAGGTTACAACAGCATGTCAGAACAAGCCTGTAGACCTACACATATAGACAGAATGGACTCCAAGATCATCTACAAAAAGCCTGATTGGAAGGTGACAACAATTAGTATCATTGTGTGCTAATGGAAGAAAAAAAACCAACAAAATCAATCTCCCTCAGTCTGGGGTGCATGTATTATTTCACTTTAAGGAATTTCAATGATTACAAGACCAGTGAGGAATCAGCAAATGTATCAAACACTGAGTTCTGTAAACTGAAGGTTCAAGCAGCCAAATAGTCAAATCAAGACATTCCAGAACAAGAAACATCCAAACTCTGATTGCTAAAATGGGCTTTGTGGCTAAGGACTAATTTATTATTACTGGTATACTCATCCAAATGTCAATAATAAATAATAATAATCAAAAAAGAATTTACTGTACAGGCCTTTCTTTTTATTCACAGCTTGAGAATTGTCAAACTTTGTCAAATTTTCCTCAACTGACAATATTTTACAAGTTTATGTTTAAAAATGTCAAGAGTCCTCAACAAGACTATCAATATTCTTAAGATCCAAACTGTTTAAAATCCATAATGAAATTTTACAAGCAAGAAAAGGAATTAAAAAAAGCTGTCAGAGATTAAAGGTTAATAAATGTTAGCCTTGTTGTTTTCTGTTTGGAAATTAAAAATGTATCATCTACCTGATCACAGAACTTTATACTTCCATGATAAAAACAGATTCTGAATCAATAAAAACTAGGTTTTAACCTTTCAAAACTTAGAATGTAGACTGTATGTGAGAGGATCCAGTCAATTACTTAAATCAAGGTTTTATCCAACCCAATCATTGGACTTTGACTCTGTGAGTGAATTTAAACCCACCCCTCTGCGGATGACTCCCGGGGAACATATGGGTCCCTCCCCCAGTTTACTGTGGATCATTCCGAGCTACACTGGAGCCAAGATGGTCATGTCTCTTGTCAGAAACTTCCTCGTGGGAAACCTGATGCCAGAGAAATGCTACGAGCAGATTTTTCTCACAGGCAACGTGCATGGTGAGGCAGAGGAATGTTTGGACAAATGTTTCCATTCTCCCTGCATGTGTAAAGAGGATTTTTTTTTCTTCTGCTGCTCTCTTGTGTTGCAGTTCCTTGCTTGAAGTTTGTGCTGAACAGAATCGCTGGATTCTGGATCATATTGGACACGTTTTTGGGTGAGACTAATATAACAGTTGCTGCTCACTGTCCTTTTACAGTAAACACTTAATCTCTTCATCAGAAATGATCTATTTAGCATAGCAGTTTCTGTGCTCAGAAAAAGTGTGAGAAAAGCCCAACAGCCTCAGGCCAGTGACAATAATCTGTTTCTACTTGTCATCTGCATGCAGAAACACATCATCATCTGCAGAAAAGTGCAAAGTCATTTGCTTTAGAGTTCCACTCAATCTGATCAGTCCTCCTACTAAAAAAGAACTTCATTTGCACGTCGTATGTAAGGTGGGTACAAATCTGCATGGAGTCTAACTGTGTCCCTGTAACCCCCACCCCTGCTGTGGATGCAGCTCAGACTCCCCAGCTGCTGAAGATCCTGTGGAGGGGAAGCGCAGAAGGCCTGAGCGTGGCGTCCGTCCTGCTGCAGCTTTATGCTCTCTCGTGTCCTGTTGTCTACGCCGTGGCCCACAACTTCCCATTTTTGTAAGTTATTAAAGCCAGGCAAACAGAACTTCAACTTTATGCTTTTCCCTTTTTTTGCAAATACAACACAGTTGTTACTCAATTATTTCGAAAATGTATTGAAATAAAACTGACAACTTTTGTAATGTCACCTGCACGGCATGTTTTCCCCAGTTGCTCTTTTTCCCTTCAGACGGAACCCATAGTCTGTCTTTTGAGATGCTGTTTAACCAGAAAAGCAGAATGTTTTGAAGTCATTTATGCTTCAAAACATGACTTTAAATATTTTAGCAAAAAAGAAACAGTGGCTTTAAAATTGATTTTTCATCTGATCTGATTAGGATTTTTTTTCCTGTGTAAAATAGACTTTTTCTTTTTTGTGACACAGACTTACCTGGCTTCAAGGTCTGTAACCCTTGTGCTATCCTAGGCCCTTTAACATTGGGAGTTGGGTCATCTAGACCCACTAGACAGAGCTCTGAACCTTTTTTCTTCAATGATTTGTGATCTTCACTGGTGTCCATGGATATTTGTCAATATTTTGTTGCATTTCTTGTTTTGTTCACCATCAGCTTCTTTCCCTTGCTTTGATGACCTGCTTTGTTTTCCTTGTTTTAGTGCATTTGGTTATTAAAGGTTACAGATGATTTTACATCATTCTGTGTCTTCTTTGCAGTGCTTGGGCGGAAAGGCTCTTCACTCTGTCTCAGACAGCAGCCATCCTCTTCCTCATCATGTATCATCAGGGTGAAACCCTCAAAGGTCTACAACTTTACATTTTGCTGAAATGCATCTCTATTTTTTATCTTTATAGAAATCAGATGTTTCTTTTTTTCACATGAAACTGCAATTTTTTTATGTTCATATTTTTGTGGCAAACACCATAAATTTATGTCTTTATGGAAATAGATTAGAAGCAGGAAAGTGAATTTTCTTCTCTGAGAAAACAAATATGGATTATTTGTCCTATAAAAGTAAACTTTTAAGAACTTTTTTAAACACTTCAAATAAATCAAATTTAGTTTTAATGGATTCTATGAATGCATAGATGAAAGTTGGAAATTCTTTCAAATTAAAAAGTTTGCTTTCATCTTCCACAGCAGAACTGATAAAAGTTCAAACTTTGAGTTGCAATTTATGACACGCTGAATCAGGATGTATTTTTGTATGCGTGCTTAATATGCAAATTATCAAACCCAGTTCACACATCGCTTCTGTTTGACTTGTGGTGACTGTTTTCCTGTAGCTTCACCTTTTATTGTTTTGTGTCAAGTAATTAACAACAGCCTAACTGCTACCTAATGTTTTTTTTTGGCTTCCAGATAATTCTATATTTAAAGTGAAGCATATTTAAAGCTATTTTTAATGATAACTGAATTAATTTGGGTACAGGTTTCAAAAACAGAAAGTGCCCCCTGCATGCATTTAAATTTATTTTAAGATCACCAGAAACCTGTGTACTAACTATAATTTTAGTGATAACATTTTCTAAAATTTAACCTAAATTCAGTTTTTTTTAGTTGAGCAGTTCAGAAAGTACACAATAAATTAAAATAAGGATTTTTTTAAATCTAATCTTATGAATAATTGTTGCCTTTTTAAAACTGAATATATTTTAAAGTAAATGAAATTCTGTCCTGTTCAAATGTTGGAGCTTTAAATGAATACAAATAGAGGAAAAAAGATTTCAAAAGTAAAAACGTGGTTATTTGAGACCACAACTGTATAAAATAGATCAGTCAAATGAACAAAGAAAGTTAAGTAAAAACCATGAACCGTACTAGATTTGAGCCCATTTTTGTCCAATGGACTGTTAAGCATACATTTTTGTTTTTAACTTAAAATAAACTAAAAACAATTTAAGACAAATGTAAAAACTTTTGTTTCTTTGATAATGACTCAACTATCTTTTATAATTCCTGTTTTGTGCTCATCAGGTCTTCTGCTGCTCCTGGTTTTTGGTGGTGTGATGTTCCTCCTGGCTCGCTGTGCAGCTACTGCAGTTGTCTCAATGATGCAAGCTTCCAATCTAGCAGCTGTTAATGCAAGCAAGGTAACAGCTTGATGTGCTGTTGTGTGATACATGTGCTTTTTGTGACCATTTATTATAATAGAGTGAAACCTTCACTGATGTTGTTTCCAGGTTTTCCAGACTATAACCAACCACCAAAACGGCCACACGGGTCAGCTGTCCACACTGTCTGTGTTTCTGACGTGGACTGGGTCTCTGGGGCTCATTGTTGTTTCTTTGCAGGTGTGCAATAGGAAATTGCTCTCACACATATTTTTGGAACCATGATCCCTCCTTGTGCTCTTTACTTATTAAGATCTTCCCGTTGCAGGAGTCGGGCAGCTCTTTTACCAGCCTGTTGCACATACTGTCCTCAGGCCTGAGCTTTGTCCTGCTGCTCCAGGTCTGCTGCTCGAAGAGCAGCACTGCTGCTGCTGCTGCTACTGCTGCTCCTACTGCTGCTGCTGCGAAGAAGACAGATTAAAAGAGAGGAGGCTGTACAAAAAGTGTTTACAATCTTTTATAGGGAATATGGGTCAATGCTGCTTTAAAGTACCGTAAATTGTATTTCTGGGGAAACTACGTGCTAGGTTTTAACTATTAATGTTGGATGTTTTTGTAGAATATGTAAATAAGTCCTTTGACTCCCCCTGTTGACAAGACTCTTGCCTTACCCATGTTTCTTATGCAAGAGCAAGTGACAGACACAATGATCAATTTATGTATGTATAATGTATGTGTGCATTCCCCTATTTTCTTTTACTTTTTTAATATTTTCCAATCAATTCATGACTAAATCCCCTTGCTAGGTTTGAGATAGAGAGAGAGTGAGGAAAAGAGAGAGAGAGAGAGAGAGAGAGAGAGAGACAGACTCTTTAAAAAAAAATGGAACATCATAGAGAAATTCAAGCTAGACCGGCACGTTTTTGTTTATTTTAACATAAATTGGGATTCCAGTTCATAAAAGCCATATAAAGAATAAAAGTTGGCGAACAACAGAATGGTGCTTTACCGCCACCACCTGGTCTGGAGCATGGGTAGAGGGCTTTATTACAACAACAGTAGACATGTCCCACTCTATGCAACCTGTATTCTCCCCATCAGGCGTGTCCTCCATAAAAACTGAAACAAATACACAATACAGTCCCTGTTTCCTAAAATTTCATAAGAATCTTCATCTCTTCAACTTTTTTTTCTGACTGTGGCTCTTTGTCTTGTGTAATACTGATATTTCAATACAACGTCAACATGCTTTACAATTTCAACATCCTGACAATAATTACATTTGCCATTTACATGCTTACCGATTGTATGAAGCTGGTAATTAATACTTGGGTCATCTAAGATAGCACCAGGGTTAATTATCTGGTTAACTCGAAACACCTGTACAGGTTCCCCAGATGACATTAAATTGGTTCAGTTTAGGTCCACTTCGCTCTGTTCAGTGCAATGTGGCGAAGACTTCAGACTTGACAACTAGCCAGAAGATCGTCATCGATGGTCTTTTAGCTGAGGAAATATTTTAAATGACATTTATATATTTAAATGCTTCTAAATAACATCACATTTGAGGGAAAGATAGCATTGTTATGTTTTCCTGAACCTTTTCTGATGTCTTATCTCTACCTAAAAATACTGGGTAGAGATTTCATTTTGAGTGTCCTTTCATTATGGTAATACAAATTAAACATTAAAATAATTACATCATTTCACAGCATGACCTGTTTCCTAGACAACTATTTTTTTTTACACTCAAAGCTTTTACTCATCGGCTACTTTATTAGCCCTTGTGCTATCCTAGGCACTTTAACATTGGGAGTTGGGTCATCTAGACCCACTAGACAGTGCTCTGAACCTTTTTTCTTCAATGATTTGTGATCTTCACTGGTGTCCATGGATTACATGAAATCTTTCCACCTTTGTCATGGTAGGAATAACACGTCAATGTAAGAGTGGGCTCATCTAATATAGCACAAAGGTTAGGTATATCTAGTACCGTGTTGGACCCCCTTTTGCCTTCAAAACTGTCTTAATCCTTGGTGGCATAGATTCATCAAAGGTACTTGAAACTTAGTTTGGTCCACATTAGCATGAAAGCATCACACAGTTGCTGCAGATTTGTCGGCTGCACATCCATGGTGGAAATCTCCGGTTCCATCACATCCCAAAGGTCCTCTATTGGGTTGATATCTGTTGACTGTTGAAGATATTTGAGGACAGTGAATAACTCATTGTCATGTTCAAGAAACCAGTCTGAGATGATCCCAGCTTTATGACATGGCGTGTTTTCCTGCTGGAAGTAGCCATTAGAAGATGTGTAGACTGTGGTCCTGAAGGGATTGACATGGTCAGCAACAATACTCAGGTGGGCTGAGATGTTGGAAACATGTTCAGTTGGTACTCAGGGGCCCAAACTGTGCCGAGAAAATATCTGTCACACCATTACACCACAACCATCAGCCTGAACAGTTGATACAAGGCAAGATGGAACCATGCTTTCACATTTTTATGCCAGATTCTGACCCTAGCATCTGAGTGTCAGAGACTTATCATACCAGACAATGTTTTTCTAACCTTCTATTGTCCCGTTTTGGTGAGTCTGTGTGAATTGTAACCTCAGTTTCCTGTTCTTAGCTGTCAAGAACAGCACCCAGTGTGGTCTTCTTCTGCTTTAGCCCAAATGCCTCAAGGTTGGACGTGTTGTGCATTCAGAGTTCTCAATCAGCTGCTTTGGAAATTCATCAATTGACCAACATCAGTGTAAGAAGATTTCCTCAGATCTTGTAAATCTGAGGAAGGGAATCCACAACCAGCAACACATATAGATCGGAGGGTCTGCAATTCGATCCCCACTCCCCCCAGTCCACTGTCATTGTGTCTTTGGGCAAGACACTTCACCCTCCCTGCCTCCAGTGTGGCTCCATTGGTGTGTGAATGCGTATGAATGTTGCAGTGATGGTCAGAGGGATCATAGGCTTGAACTGGCAGCCATGCCTCTACCATCACCAAGTATACATGAGTGAATGAATAATGGACACATTGTAAGCATCTGGAAAAGCACAGATAAATCTAATCCATTATTATTATTGTTATTATTATTATAATATTAGGTAATATAAACCTGAAAAAGCCTGGTGTGGGTTTGTCAATGAAAATTACAGTCATGATGGAAAAAACCAGGCAAAAACCCCACTTCCTTGAATACAATGTTCCCTTTATTTGTTCTCTAGTCATGTTTCACGTGACTTTTGAGCTTTCATTTCAATTCCCCAAAACCCATCTAAGTAACATTTTTTTTCTCAGACATTTTTACAAGGAACAGAATTCAAATCAGCTCATCAACAGTAGCTGAGAGTCTCAAATACTCAGACCAGCTCCTCTGGCACCAACAACCATGACACGATTGGAGTCACTTCATTTGCCTTTTTCCCCATTCTGATGCTTAGTTTGAACTGAAGCAGGTCATCTTAATCTCATGTAAGGCATTTAACTGCTGCCATGTGATTGGCTGATAAGAAATTTGAGTTGGACAGGTGTGCCTAACAAAGTGGCCTGTGAGTGTACATGTAGCTTTGTTTAGGTTGTGATTTTTCTTTTAAGAATTTAGGGTTTAGGCTTTTCCCATTTCAAATTGACTAAAGAACAACATTTAGTCAGACAGTTTTTAGCTGGAAAAGAAAAATGCTTTGAAGACTCATGTTCATAACATGCATAATGGCTGCATCTTATTGATAAATGCAGCAAAGAAATCCATGCAGTTTTTAGGGAATTCAAGAGCATCTATACAGTTCAATTGAAAAAAAGACAACAATGTCACTGTTGTCCTATAGCAGGAAGATTTTCTAACAAAAATGTTTTTGTGTTATAACTCATTTATACCTATAGTTGATTTTTTTTATTTATTTTTTAACCAAGAACACTGCCATTATTCTGATCTAAAGGTGGTAAATCTATAGATTCATATTGTAACTGCTGGAGGTATGCTTTTGGTGTAAAAGCTCTTCATTAAAGTTCCTCTGCTGAGCTTTCACCCCAAACACAAAAAGTTACACTTCACACCTCTACAGGGCCTGTTCATGAACATTTTTTTTTTTTTTTTTTTTTTTTTTTTTTATACACTGTATTTTATCCCACGAAGGGAAATTCTTTCTCCGCATTTGACCCATCCCCTTGGGGAGCGGTGAGCTGCAGCCGAAACCGCGCTCGGGAGGCAGTAGCGTTAAGGGTCTTGCCTAAGGACCCTCACTGGGTGATGTTAACTGCTCGCCATTGATATGGTAATTGCCCCCAGTACCATTGCTCATTCCCCTCCGGGAATCGAACCCTGGTTTCCTGTTTGGTAGCTTCCCACCTTACCAACCGAGCTACCCAGCCGTTAAACATGGATGTATTTGGTCTGCTCTGTTGATCTGCACAGTGAATGTTCCCCCTAAATACTCAGCGTTGACGGCATGTTGTTGTTGTTTGACCCCCGTCATCTTCAAACAACCCAGTTTCAGCTGACGCGCAATTTATTTTTTAACACATATAATGAATATGACCTTTGCAAACCACTTTAAATGTAAGTTAATCATGTGTGCAAAGACAATGATCAAAAACACTTGAGCCTCCTTGAAGTCACACAAGCAGTGATGGTGCACCTCTGTGAAGTAAATCAGTACTTTCTGTTCTCCATCAGCTGCAGTGGAATTTCACCAACTGACTAACATCAGTGGGAGAAGATTTCCTCAGTTTTTGTATATTCTGAGGAAGTGAATCCACAACTGGCAATATATTTATCAATATAAAACTGAATAAGCCTGGTGTGGGTTCATGTCACTGAAAATTACAGCCATGATGGAAAAAAACAAGGCAAAAAAGACTCCACTTCTTTGAGTACAATCTTCACTTTATTTGTTCTCAAGTCGTGTTTCACGTGACTTTTGAGATTTCATCTAAATTCCCCGAAACCCATAAAATTAACATTCAGTTTATTTTCTCATTTGACAAGAAACACAATTCAAATCAGCTTAGCAATTCTTCAACCAAAGTTATTTAACAGTAGCCGAGAGTCCCTGTCTAATGATTACCCTATGTGTCACGGCAAGACGCTTGTCCATCTTCCTTGAATACAAACACATTTCACACGTTCTGCTTGAATTTAAACTTTTCTGAGGTAAAGTTTGGCGTGCGTACAGTAACCTTTCAAATCGTTTAGGCACTTTTTGCAGAAGGCAAATAACAAATCAACAAGAAAGCATTAAAACAGTACTACGCATTTCACATGACAAATTTGAGGAACAAAAAAACCCCAAAAAAATTCAACTGAATATTTTTGTTTCAATCATCATCACTTTTATGTTTCATACTGGTGTTTCAGTACCGGTATGTAACACAGTCTGTCATGGTGTCATAAAATACAGCTACAACAACATCCTTCTTGTTGTAATTTGGCCTTACCCACTAGGTACAGAAATAGCTCGACAGCGAGGCGGAAAAACAACTCTAAAGGAATATAGTTTTACAGAAAGAAAAAAAAAAGAAGACCAGAATTTGGGTTTTGGAAAGTTTAATCCAAAATTGTTTCTTCCAGAAAAAGTACTTTTTCATTTCTAAAAGTAAATTTGAAGGCCAAGACAATAATGTTGAAAATCTTTGTTAACGCCCAAGTTCCTTAACTGCACAAAGATGCAGGAATCAAAGTATTAGGCCTAAACATTTAACTTATTCAAAAATTAATTCAAAATAAAATGTCCTCCAAAATATAGACTGCATCATCATAAATGGGTAAAATATTTTAAATAATTTGATGAATATATCAGATGGACTGTAACATTTAAGTGATAACTGGTGCTAATAAGTTCAAAAGCAGTTTAGTTCACAAAACATAAAAAAAATAATTTAAATTGAACCATGAGGTGTGAAAAAATAGTGTAACCATTTAATGGAACATCCCAAAAGTAAATCGTTAAAGTGTGTGATAAGTGATGTGACAAAAAAGTTCATCACACCCTTTTTGTAACAGAACGATGCTCATCTAGAGATAACAATCTTAAATGTGGGTTATAAATTACCTGACATGGTTTATTAAGGCGTGAGTTAGTTAGAGTTTAACAAAGTATAAAAACATATTTTAAATAAATGTTTAACTGGATCTTTAGGGGGATCACAACCCTCTTCTAAGTCAGTGCTGAAGATCTGAGTCATTAAATGTGGAAGTAAAAAATAAAAAATATTAAAAAAAAAAATTTAAAAAAAAAAAATAAATTAAAAAAAATTAAAAAAAAAAATTAAAAAAAAAAAAAAATGTGGAAGTGAAAGTATGATAAAACTAAAGGGAGTATATCAACTGTTTTGCTGCAGGCAATACCTTTATTATGTCAATACTAAGAGGATATTTGAAATTACTGCCAACAACATGAACCCATTTCAAACCCTAGCATTTAAATTTCCATTATACCATTACTGTATACATTTTTCCATACGAATACGCAAATTACCTAATATGAGACATAGCATGATGTCTTTGATCTGAGTTTAGTTATGAAAAAAGTGGTCTAAAGTTAAAACATTTATTTTTAAATATAGTTTGTTTATTCTGAAGGATGATTTAAACTCAGGAAATCATGACATGTATAGGGCAAAGACAGCCTATAGCAGGTTTGGTAATGTCTGTATTCACCTGATGAAATTCCTAAGTGTGCTGAACTGCTACAAAAACAGTACGACGGAGTATTAGGGCCACCAAAAAAAAAAAAAAAAGTTAAATTACGACTTTTTATCTCTTAAATTTACGAGATAAAAAGTCGTAAATTTAGGAGATAAAAACTCGTAAATTTATGAGAAAAAAACTCGTAAATTAATGAGAAAAAAACTCGTAAATTTACAAGATTTTAATTTTAAGTCGTAAATTTATGATTAAAGTGGAAGTGAGCATGCAGAGCAGCAGGTGAACGCCGCGCAGCAGCAGAGCCGACCCACTAAACTTTGTTAAACAGGCGAGATGAATGTTCATTGATAACGTTCCTAATGTCTGGAAGCTCATTTGTTTTATTTACAATTTATTAAAGTTTTATTTATTGATGGGTGGTTTGCAGGATCTCTGCAGCTCGATGAAGCCATCGTCAGTATTCCTGCAGCTGTCCACGTCAATCCTTACTTCCTCCACCAAAGACAAATCTCTACATTTGTGTGACGCTTCCGCCGAGGAGAAGCACTTATTTGTCATTTTCAACGTTCTAATGCTAATATAAAAGACTATTTTCATTCCTCTTTATTGTTTTATGCTGAAACGGGACGTTCATCTGCAGGAGGGGCCGTATGGAACACTGTTTACTTCCGCATTGGTGTTAAGATGACAGGTTCATGACGTCAGTTGACAAATGAACTTCAGGGTGTGAATGAAAAGCAGAATAAAGGCTGCAGCGATCCTTTGCATCCAAACGTGTCTCTGAGCTCCTTATTTTACGCATTAAACTCTGCTTTACTGACACTGAACCCCGGAAAGACGGTTACACTGACAATAATCTGATTTTGAGTCATCAAAAGGTTCAGAATCTCTTTGTTTTTAAAACCTGTAATCCGGAAATAAAGCTTCACAAAGGCTCCACGTATTTCATCTTCAAGATAGGCTCCGATAAACGGACAACTTCGGTGTTTTCTATTTGTTAATCTACGACTTTTTTCTCGTAAATCTATGAGATTTTAAGTCGTAAATTTACGAGATAAAAACTCGTAAATTTACGAGATAAAATCTCGTAATTTAACTTTTTTTTTTTTTTTGGTGGCCCTAATACTCCGCCGTAAAACAGAAATCTAGCTGGAAGTTTAAAAAGAAAATCAGTTTATGTCACCAAACAGAGGGAGTTATTGTTTAAAGCAAACTCTTTTATAAAGCTTTTTATTCTGTAGCTACCAGATTCTTGTACATTTTGTTTCTCCTATTTTTCTCCTGAAAAATAGATAAGTGAGTGCATAATGTTTTTTTCGTAACAGTGTATTTACCTATATGTTTTAATAAAAGAGTGGTTTAGAGATAAGTATTTAATTTTATTACTTTTCTACATTTACTTTAAGCTGAAGATAAATACAAGTACCTGATTATAAAACTCCACCTGCTTGTCTCTGTTCCTGTGTGGAGGAGATGGTAGGTCCTATCTTTGAACAAGCCGAACCCTAAACCAACTAACGTGGATATCTTTTCCCATTCTTCTCCTCGGCCTCTGCAGACCCCCACACTATTGTCTCCCCAAACTCCTCCTGGCAAAAAAAACGTCTGTTCTTTTTCCGCATTCTGACTCTCCACGTCCCCTTGGATTGGGAACTTCACCCATACTGGAGGTCTCCTGCTTACACAGCAATTCTCCACAAGGCCCCATTTCCGCCCACCATATGGCCCCTGGCCCCTCGGCCACGGAACCCATGCCTCCCCCATCTGTCTTTATTTCTCCATCTACTGCAAAATCTGCAAAGCTCTACGCTCCAAATTATCATCAAGCACTCCCCAATCGCAAAATCCAATCATGGTCGTTCAATTCTGGGGAATTCAAACATCAATCAAATTCCTCCACATAACTACAGCTAAATCCAGCTTGACAGTTATCCCAATCTGCAGGTTAAAATAGTCATTTTCTCTGTGGGAATTAATAATAAGGATCAGGACCCCAAGCAGACCTCGATCAAACAATTGAAGGGCTTCTTCCGACAGGCTAAGTCGACCCCCCCTAATGCGGACCTCTTTTTTCTTATCACGAACTTTTTGCCCCACATAGGCCTCAATTTACAGAGGCCCAACTGGTACCCCATACCTCTAAACCTTTAATACAGCCAAAGAGGGACCTATAGGCTGGGACTCCAAGTCCATGATCCTTAACCTCTCGACCCTTTTCACACCTTCCGCACCACAGCTTCATTTGCTGGGAAGGGGGCTTACTTTTATTCCTTAACCCAACCGGTTTGAGGAACTTCAGAGGGACCTTCATCTTTACCATAGAACAGTGTTTTTCAACCAGTGTGCCGTGGGAAATTGCCCTCATTAATCATTAACAAATAGAAAAAACTACTGTATGACAGTACTTTTTTTTAAAAATACTATCATTATTATTTATTTTGAATAATTGGCCATTACAAAGGTCGCTGCTTAGAAATAGCATTTAATTCAAATGTAATTCATTTTACTTTTTATGACCCAACATCTTTGTTAGTGGAAAAAGAGAGAACAAGTTATTAAATTAAATATGGTTTTACATCTTGTTTGACAGTGACTGGATAAACAACATGATTAGTTTATATGTTCATTCACCGTGTTAAGCAAAGACTGCTTAGAGCTCTATTTGTTTTCAAAGCCATCTTCTCTAATTAAAAAAATTGTGCAGTTTTTTTAATTTTTTTTTATTTTGAGTAACTTTATTTATTTTTTTACCTATTTTACCTAATGTCTTTATTTGAAATAGTTCAAATAAAGTCCCTTCTTGAATGTGTGCAGTTGCTGTGTTACTGGTTACCGTACTGCTAAGGTAAAGCGTCTGCGAGTGTCCTTTTTTTCTCCGGCTTAGCATCAAGTGACGTCTAACATGAACCCGTCAGACGGCTGTGCCAGCACATCTGAAACAGCAGTTGTTGTTTTTGCAAGCTGGTGCAAACAATAAATGCTTTGGGAGGTACAAAGTGCAGTTTTTTTTAAATGTTTCGGAATGGCATAATTCAAGAGCTAAGTACCATAAAAAGATCCGATGGTTGATGTAATGTCACAACTACATCACAAACTCGGAACACTAAACTAAAGCCTTGATATCTGTAAAAGGGCTTATTTGAATACAGTTTTGCCCTTCAATTCTCCTATATTTTATTTTCAAATTTTCTTAATGGAGTGTAAAATGTTCTTTGTTCCTTTTTCACAAAAAGCAACCCTCTTCTTCTGGTTTTTCTTTCATTTTTTTGATATTTCTTTCTCTTTTTAGAGGACTCATTTAATCTCAGTACTCAGAATTTAATGAGCTTTTCCACCTTTTCATCCTTGACGTTATCTGACCTTCCAATATAATTTGCGTAGCTCATCCCAGAAGAATAGAGACAGAATGGTGTGTGGACCAAGCCGGAAATAGGAGGCTCCGAGGCCTTTGTAAAGTCCTGCCAGGCCCTCTTTCTTCAGAGTCTTTGAAAAGCAGTCAGTGAATCCTTTATAGAGCTGCCCCTATAACACACAAGAAAAACAAACCACAAAAAAGATTATTGAAAAGAACTACCACAAGATCACCAATAGCTCAGCTATTTGCGTAAACCGCCATAGGTAAAATAAATTAGTAAGGTTTTGAGTTGAAGGTTGTTAGAATAAGAAAACAATCAATTTCTTCATCGACTACATTTTTATGAATGGGCTTGTGAAACTCTGAATTCATCCAAAGACGCGTTTATTTTTCTTTCCCGCTTTTCTCAGAGACTAAAGATAAGATCTGTCGGTTGGATGCGTTTACATTTTTTTTTTAAATGTTGAGTAATCCCATTTATATGGGGCAAGGCGCTTTGACAATGTTCTTGTAGCATTTTTCTGATGATGGAGGATATTTATGGAGAAATTAGGCCTAAAATTGCATTTCTTAATAATCCTTTATTAAAATTGTTGTGAAACAGGAGCAGATGAAAAATATTCTGTTTAAAAAAGAAGGTATTTGTTATATTAATTCTGGGCAGCAGGCTGCCTGCTCTGTAACGAGGAGGGGAAGGGGGTGGGGTTGCCAATGGTCCCGCCCACAACTCAGTGGTGAACTTCTAACGAACTCCTGACGCTCTGCAGAAACTATGTCCTGTAGAATGGCACCGTTTTTTGTTTTGGATTTTGGGTAAAAACTATAATCATAATTAAAAGCCCACTGGGAATGCTTTTAAAAAAGATCAAAGACGATTGGAGTGGGACTTTAATAACTTTATTAGTATGCTATTATATTTTTACATCTTTCACTTTTTTTTTGAGTTTACAACAACAATAAAAGGACATCTTATGACCTGAACAGCTCTACAAATGTTTGTTCTCATTGCAATATACCAAAATTTCCATGTGACAGAATTTTTGCAAAGATGAATTGCTCTGTAGGCCTATTTTACCTCATTGCATTCAAGAACACAACTGCTTCAGGGTAGGTAGTTTTCAACTGTTCGTCTCAAAGCAAAGAAGTTTCTAAATTAATTTATTTTCAGTTTCAATTTCTGTATTTCAAAAGAAATGAAAATAAACACAAGAGTTTAAAATAGACAGATAAAACAAGGCAGTGTGGTTAAAAAGGAGTGGGATGACAGTTTTGTTTTTCATAACAATTCACATAACCTTCTGCATAGCACCTATACAGAAGTGACATTTTTTTGTTTTTATTGATCATTTCTGGCCTGTTAATTAAAATCATGAACAAGAGGTTTTTGCATGTTTTCCTTCCTGCATTGGTTTTGTCAGTTCTAATGTAAAGCTGGCACTCTTCTCCTTGATGTCCTGAAACTATGAAAAAGTAGAGCCCAAGCACAACTTTACTAACTTACTTTGCCCAGGTGATCTACAGGCTGGTTGTAGAGCCGTGTGCTAACCACATCAAAAGGAGTCATAGCCAGAACCACCACCACACTGCTGATCATGCCGGCGCTCAGGGCCACCATCCAGCTGTCTTCAGGAAACACCTGGGAAAGAAAGGAACCCCTACGTTTGACTCCAGCCTCATCAGTGCAACGCAGGGGGGGCTAAGACACGTGACAGGTGTGACATCATCATTCAGGGACCGCCATCTGTGCACATGGTTCTAATTTTAACTGCCTCATCATGTACAGTGAAACAGAGGATTACTTCTATTTTTAGAATGTGAAGCTTTGTGAAGCCGTCCATCAGATGGGTCAAACGCATATATTGATTTGATTTGTTAAATACTTCAAGCTGCCATAAGATTAATTTTGCACATTTAAGGTGACCATTTATTGCAATTTTTCCCCCGATGTGCTTATTGCACAGCTTGATATAGCGATGACCATAAATTTGCGATTCATTGTGCAGGTCTAATTCCAGGCCATGTTATGTCTAGCATTTGTGGGCATCCCTGGTTTACTTGTACTCCCTTTGAAGTTGACACGTTTTCAAGAGAGTAAATACTTTTTTGGGTTAGGTTTGTTCCAGAATCAAATGCACTGAGGCACTAGTTGTGTAAGCTGCATATTTTCAGGCAGGGGCCAGTGAAAGGTGTAGAATTACCATTCCAGTATTGCAGTACAATACTGTTAACCTTAGTCAGGCTAACAGGAATTGTTTTCTAAATCTGTGCACATACAAAGACTAAGTACAAAGACAAGTAAAAATTAACTTCCTGGATGATGATGATGACTCAAGATGACTACAACATCAGTCTCCTCTAATGTAAACAGAGTGATGTCAGACCCTCCACACAGTCCTGTTTATACATAATTAATGTAATACACAAACCGTTAACCATTCTGTTAAGGGACAAACCTGTAGATCCTTGACCAGCTCCTTGGAGGAGGAAAAGGTGGAGAGCTGAGCTGCTGAGCCTATGCTGACTCTGGGAACAGCAGCGCTAGAGCCCCTCCACAATCCCACAATGCCATGCTGCCTATAGATGACGCTCAGAGCGTGCATCATCCCCTGCAAAGAAGACCAAGGATGGGTGAGGATCAGCTGATGTCTCCCGTGAGCACTGAAGGCTCTCAGAAATGTCACCTGGTGCTGATACTGGTGACCAACAGCGATGGAGGAGGTGGACTGACTCTGCAGATGAGTCTTCACCTATAATTGAAGGCAGTTTGTTTACCTGACAGACGTAACAACTTGAGAAAGTGTTGATCAAACCCACTAACCAGGTATATAGGGCTGCCCATGACAGCCCCCACCACTCCAGCCACAGCCCCCGCCAGCGTGGTCTTCACCCCGCTCACCCGGCCGTTGGTGTGGATGTGACCCGATGACTCGATGATGGCGTAGGAGCCGAGCCGAACTCCATTCATAAAAAACTGATAATAAAGCGCAGGGACGAGTCCCTTCTGGAGGCCGAGCAGCCCGTCCACTTTCCCGATGGTGTAAAAAGCGTGGAACACATTGCGGTAGTGCACACTATAGGAGCCCCGACTCTTCAGCTCTCCTTGCAGTTGCATCCGAGTTTTGACGACCTCCAGCGGGTTGGTGAACAGGCAGGCTCCGCACGCCGCCACCCCGCTTAGAACGAAGTCCATCGCGACTCGTCTAGTTCAGCGGATCTAAGCTGGCAGACAGGCCGGGCAGGTCATCGTCACTTAGGGCTGTAGTTCGGCAGAGTTTCTCCTGCCGCGATCACGGCACATACTGTTCACTGCCACACCGGTACATAATTGGCTACTTCAGGGCTGCTTCCGAATGTCGTAACTCTCATTCACGACCACTTTAGTGGAGGATTATCTGCCGCAAACCGTAGAATGACTCATAAAGTGCATAGTCACTGACATTTTCCACGTATTAATTCACTTTTACTTTGAAAATATTTTAAATAAACACCTGCAGAAATATATTTTCAATATTATTCTTATGTTCTTTGTTTTTATAGATGGGTAAACTCAAGGAAACACGAGATAATCCATGGTATTTGGATTAAAATCCTTTTCTAAAATGGCAAAGAGGTGTTTATACTGGTAGCCGTCTGGTAAATTGAATTTCATAATCTATTTGTTTGAAACCAAAAATTCCGTGTATCCTTAAACACATCATCTGTCAGAATGGAAACGGGGCAGACGTTCTGACGTAGTCCTGATGCGTGTTCTGGCAGCCAATAGGATGACTAAGCTCTTTATGAAACAAATATCAAAATCTTTTGTTTAATTTAACAGAAACAGAAACATTATTGGTCTGAAATCTACCAAAAGTAACTCTGACTCCTTAGGACCTGCACTAATATACCTAAATGGACACTAACTTCAATCAATAAACTAATAAATCTTTAAATGTTCTAATTTACAATGAATTACTCAACAAATGTACTGTGTTTTACACCAATTCTAAGTAGTAAGGCAAAATTCATGCAGTAACAGGAAGCTGTTCTTCCCCATTTTCACACACCCCTGGTAATATTTGTAATATATTTTATATAGACAAAATGTAGAGATTGTTATAATAAACAACATGTGTGTATGTATTGCATTTTAAGTCCAAGGCTTAATTTATTACAGCTGCCAAGAGAACTAGTCAGTAAAATGAAAATATGTACTAAAAATAAATCTTCACCTTTTTTAATGGCTAGTCTTCATGCCTTGTAACTGTTCTGACCCCTAAGATTTTGTTTTGGTACAACTTGTTTCAGTCAATGAGCCATGGCAAATGATACCAAAATACTATTTTCTGAAGGTTAACAACAGCTGTTTCTGTCTTTATTTGTTTTGTTTAAAAAAATAATACAAATTGGAAGATGAAGAATTTAATAAAAGTTGGCCATTTGAGGAAATCTGAAAAAAAGTAGCTTTTACAGGGTTTCATGATCTAATCACTTCTAATAAAAAAGATTTAAAAAAAAAAAGAATGAACTAGAACAGTGGTAGTAAAGTTTTCTGCACCATGTCTCCACTTATTGTTACTTTTGAACAGCAGAGTGCAGCATATAACAATGTTTATCTCCGTTCTCAAGTCAATAATGATTCTGATTATCTTATGCTTTTTTAAATGCACATTAAGACTTAAAAAAAAAGACTTTCAAGTAAAAAATTTCCGCATCCAAGAAATTTGAGTAGACCTTGGAGTTATTGTGAGGAGGCTATATAAAACCAGAAGGATATGCAGTTCAACAAAGGTGTTCAAGATGTTCCAATCCCGCTAAATCCATAGAAAAAAAAATAGAGCAATAATAAGAACAAAATACTTTTTTTTTGTTTGCAACAAATTTGAGTTTACAGTTAGATGACAATAAAAACACGTTCATACCATGTTCATACCATGTGTATATATATATATATATATACATATATATATATATATATACACATACACATATGCTGTGCAGGTCTTACCTTTGTTGTTTTTGCTGGAGAGTCGTCGTTTATTTAAGTCTGAGACTGAACATGCTTTGTGTTTCTGCTTCAGATGATAAAAAAGGTTGGTGGTCTTTCCAGTTTTAGGGGGAACATACCTTCTGCACAATTTGGAGTAAACATTACACTGTTTTTGTTTTTTTCAGATTTAAATAAGTGTAATACTCCACACAGGGGCTGACATTTAAGTTTTTACTACCGGCCAACTTGGTTGGTAGCTAAAATAAAAATCTACTGGCCAAAACGTAGTTTTTAACAGCCAAACTATAACAATATTTACACAGAAATACCTTCTAAATATTTTTACGAGAACGAAGTTGCATTAAAATAATTTATAAATGGTATGGCCGCGTTTTTATTGTCATCTAACTGTAAACTCAAATACAAACATTCTGAGAAAACAAGGACGGATTTATAAAAAAAGTTATGTCGCAATATATATAATTATCATTTTATTGCCTAGCCCTAGTTGATATTTATAGTTCAAATTTCATTGTTCAATAATTGATCAAAACTGTCAAATTATTCATTTTTTTGGACTTAGTTGAGCCTGTATGGTGGCATGAGTTGATGGACTTCACTGATCACAAATCCAAGTCTTCTCTTGGGTGAGATACCGGAACAGACTCATCCCTGGGCGTAGCTTTATCTGTTACAAGCAATTACAATCAAAAGCACATTTTATTAGATTTCAATTATGTATGTTTATGCGTTTTGTAACATAGAATCCAGCTCCTTAATCCTTGTCCTATCTTAGATGACCTCACCCTTACATTGACGTGTTCTCCCTACCAAGACAAAGGTGGATAAAGGTGGAAAGATTTCATGTAATCCATGGACACCAGTGAAGATCACAAATCGTTGAAGAATAAAGGTTCAGTACACTGTCTAGTGGGTCTAGATGACCCAACTCCCAATGTTAAAGTGCCTAGGATAGCACAAGGGTTAAATACATTTAGTGTAACTTGCCAGTTTCTAGAATAGGAATAGCCCTTACATGGGCATTGTGACAGCATTGTTTATATTAATGAATAAACCAGTTCCTTGAATCCATTTAGGTAGTTAAAAGTAGTTGATTCTTACTGCACCTTTCACAGAAAACAGTAAAGTGCGTAATGAGGAAGGAAGTCAGAAGCACATAAACAAGATAAAACATGATCATATATAAAAACTATAGTAAAACAGTAAAATTATTTTTAAAAAAAACATAAAACCAAGCCATCAAAGCTACTACCAGATAAAAGGGGATTGTGAAATTTGGTTTGGTTTTTGTCAGTTAAGTTATAGTTTTTGGTCTTAATCTGTTTTGAATTTTCCCTCAGTCACACTAGTTTCAGGTTTGTCATGATTCACAGCTGTCTTCATTTCAATTAAATACCCTCAGTCTATTTAAGGTCCTCTGTTCTGCTCTGTTTGGTCTCTTGTTTGTTGCTCCCTGGGTTTTTGTCATATTTAATTAAACTTTATTTATAAAATAGCACTTCTCATGGATTTGTGCAGCTCGAAGCGCTTTAACATTAAAAACAGAAAACACAATATTACAGTAAGAACCCAACCCACCTTTCACCCTTCCCACTCCCCTCTGTTAAAACATATGACCCATGACCCCCACGTACAATGAATAATGACTATGTAACTGTAAAAATAAATAAATAAAGAACTAAACAAACAAGTAAGGCTTGGCTCTGCCGTGAGGAAACAGTATTTGGGAATCTCTTCATACCAAGAGCCAGCTTGGCCATGGGAGCATCGTCACAGCGCCCACCCAGACTGGGACAGCAATGGGGTCCACTTCACAGCCGTGAGGCTGCAAAGTTAAACTCCAGCTGCCCCAGCAAGGGCGACAACCACGGCAAAAACCACCAACCAAGCTGGCAAGCCCTGGAAAAAAGATCCCCACAAGAAACACTGGGGCTAAAATCATGATAAGATACCAAAATTAAAGACATAGGATGTATATAAAAACATACAATTGAGAATAAGATGCATAAAATGAAATTAAATATATAAAATAGCCTATACTAAAACTAATAGTAGTAGCAGTTAAAATCAACTAAAAGCGAAATTAAAAAGGTGGGTCTTGACCCTCTTCTTAAAGTCTCTGCGGCCCTGAGGTTCTCCGGCAGACTGTTCCACAGGCGGTGACCGTAATGGCAGAACGAAGCCTCACCGTAAGTTTTGGTCCTCACCTTCGGAACAACTAAGAGGCCAGCACCGGAGGACCTCAGGGTCCGCAAGGGCTCATACTTTAAAAGAAATGGCGTATACTTCTATAAATGGCGTATACTTATATAGCGCCTTTCTTCCTACAAGGACAAAGCGCTTTACAGTCACGGACCCATTCACCCAGTCACACACACATTCACACACTGGTGGCCGCTGCGCTGCCAAACACAGGCGCCCGCCTACCACCAGAGGCAAAGTGGGGTTCAGTGTCTTGCCCAAGGACACTTCGACCCATGGGCGTGCAAGGCGGGAATCGAACCTGCAATCTTATCATCTTGGGTCGACCGCCCTACCGCTGCACCACGATCGCTGCGATAAAAGAATATCATTTAAATAAGAAGGCCCAAGACCATAAAAACATGTATAAACCATTAAAAGAGTTTGAAAATGTTTGCTTATTAAATGTTTCAGTTTCTGCCACCATGCCTGGTCTCTTTCATGTTGGGTCCTACACCACTATTTCCTGGCAGATCAAGCGAGTAACAGCAACTTGGTTGTCATTTACAGCTATGATTTGTGGTTTGAACATCTCTGTAACAACAAACCATTTTTTTCAACTTCCAAATAATGACTAAAGCTCTTTTAATTTTCTTTTTTTAAATCCAAACTGGACTTTTTTCTGCAGAAGTAAATAATCAATTTAAATACTAACTACAGGCTTGTAATAATGACTTAATGAACTTAATGAACATTTTAAATATTTTCTGTTGTTGCTGTATTTGTTTCACTTAAGGAATTTTAAGTGCGTGTTTGATGTAGGAGGCACAGAATCACCTCCACCACCACCAAAACAAAAACAAAAAAATAGGGCATATAAAAACACAAATACAACCAGTTTAAGAAATGTGAATAAAATATATATTTTACCATACAAACCGTCTGTCCAATTTCCACACTTGCTGTTCTCTGGCTGTAATCATTTTATCACCCCTAGAGGGCCAATTTGGTCCAGCTAGTAAAATTCACCTTAATGCCGTTGTAGAAATCTCTATTTTGACGTGAAACAAGGTGACAATGAAGAAATTATTTGTATTAAAAAAACAGAAAACATTCATGCGCTCTTCTTTTCTACATATTTGTGCTCAGAAAGTGTTCCCAGACACTTTATTTATCCCTCAATGGGGAAATTCTTCTCCACATTTGACCCATCCCCCGGGGGAGCGGTGAGCTGCAGCTGAACTGTGCTTGGGAGGCAGTAGCGTTAAGGGTCTTGCCTAAGGACCCTCACTGAGTGATGTTAACTGCTCACCATTGATAAGGTAATTGCCCCCAGTCCCATTGTTTCTTCCCCTCCGGGAATCGAACCCTGGATTTGTCACGGGGCCTGTCAGCTCACCTCCCCCCCCCTCAGCTCCTGCGCCTGCTCTGCTGATTGGAACCAGCTGATCTTCATCTCCTCATCACCCTGCCGGCCTTCTTAAGGGATCTTCTCACCAGAACTCAGTGCCAGTTCGTTATACTCAGTCCGGTGCTTATGTCTGGCCTTTTAGTATTTTCCTTCCAAGCTAAGTTACCTGACTCACCACGCTCTGCATTTACCTTCAGGTTCCCTCTCCACGGGTCTCGCTGGTTTCATCATCCTGAGCTCTCCACTGCGCCCCTCGCTGGTCCCGCCATCCTCGGCGTCCACACCTCGCCTCAAGCCGCTCCGCCGTCCTCGGCACCCACGCCTTGCCTCAAGCCGCTCCGCTGCCCTCAGCGCTCTCATCCTGCCTCAGGCTGGTTCCACCGGCCTCTGTGCCCACGCCTTGCCTTACGTCCGTCCCAAGAACTATAAGTCTCCACCCGAAGAAGATTCAACCACGAAACTCTGTAAAAAATAAATCTCTTCTAACCCACCTCTCGGATTGTGGGTTACTTCCGGGTTTCAGCGTCTGGGTCAGTCACGTCTACGACGTCAGTCATGACAGGATTCCTGCATCTCTCCTTACCAACCGAGCTACTCAGCCACCTCACATGGTATTTTCCTATCCAACAAGACAGATTTACCTTCAGCTATTGAGTAATAGTTTAAATTGGTGTTGAATCCTGATAGAATACTTAAAAAAAACAAAACTGTGAAATACATCTGGTATTGAGATCCCACTTTTCTGTTTTAGGGTGAAAGGCAAATAATTGTCACCATCAGAATTCAGTAAGTGCTGTGATGTAACAGCATAACTATAATATCAAGGACTTCCTGTCAGAAAAGCTCTAAATAGTACTTCAGTGTTCAGTGTATTGTGTCTCTTTTCTCTGCTACCGAATGCAATGTGGCCTCATTCACCTTTCTTATGACCCCAATTAAAGCATAAACTTAATCATATGTAATGTCGCAGGCTCTGAGGTTAAACACACAGGTTATCATATCTGTAGTGAAGCTGTTGAAGATAATACACTATACATGTTTAAATGTGTTGTGCTCTCCACAAAGGCTACAGTCCACCACAGTTGCGATCTGTGGTCATTGGTTATTAAATAATAAAGAAGCCAAGAGACGGATATTTATTTCCATCTTGCTCTCAGTGATTTTTAATTTAAAAAAAATTTAAACTTAAAGTTTACCTTATGTGAATTTTTTCATGCACTGCAGAATTTTTCTTTACCATTTTACATGTTAGTGGAAAAAATGATGTGTAAAAGTAAGATGGTGTTTCAAACAAAACACAAGAAGTAAAGCAAAATTATCTTCAGTCTAGATGCAAAGTGAGAGGATGCTGATGGTGGTGATTCTGCTCAGATGGTACAAGAGTTAAAAGTTACTAGTTCAAAAGTTTGCTCACAGTTTCTTTTTTTTAGCGATAAAAAATTCCTACAATAATTTGTACAGCTCTATATCTTATATATGTGTAAAAACAGAATTCATATGCAGAGGCAACTTAAAGCTGGTGTTTCACAAAAACAAGCTGTAGCATTATGTGTAAGTGCTGGGGGGTATTCCAGGATGCAGGTTATGTGAGTTACCATGGTAAGTTTGAGGCTAAGGAAGCGGATAACCTCAGCTTTCAGTTCCAAAAACGGAGGTATGTTTCAGGGTATGTCAAGTTGCCATAGCAACGCATGCTCTGAACATGACCTGATCTGGAGCAGGTTTAGTTGAAGGTTAGTTTGGTTTCAGAGAGGTGAAGCAGCATGGTGTGTCCATTTGAAGATGATTTAGTGGATGAAGAAGCTCAGATAATACGTTTTCCACCGTGAGAGGGTGATAAGACCACGTATGGATGTTGGAAAGATAAACTTTTTACATTGATTTAACGTAATTATTTGCTTCAGTTGAGATAAATCTTTTTTTTAGTTCAGTGAACTTAAAAAAAATTCACATAGTTATCAGACAGTTATATTACTTTTATTAAAATTAATTAAATTAAATAGGTGTTACTTTGGTGCTGCTGTTAGATCGGCACCGCAAGGAACTGTGGGATACCATTCCTTTAGACAGTCTGGACGGATTAGGGTTTAAGTGTGGGTTTTTGACCAAATGTGTTTTGTTGTTTAGCTGTTTTACTGTGTATTGTCTAGTTATTTTGTCCTATGTTCAATTCTTTCTGCACCATAAATGAGAGGACGGGAGAGGATCATAAGTTTATTTAGCCCCCCTACTGCCTCCAAGTGTACTGTTAAAGTTGGAGAAATGGAAAATGATTTCACGTTTCATGTAAGGAAAACAAATTGTTTCTTTCATGTTATTGTAATAAAAAAAGGAATATTTGCAGGCTCAAACTTAGACATTTGAGAGTTCAAGAAATACAACAAATGAAGATGGAAAAACATTTAATTGAATTGGAATAATATGACATTTAGTTAAATAAACATGTAAATTTGAGTTGTAAAAAAATATTGAGTTGGATAGAAGTAAGAAATTAGGTTGAATAAATTTAACTCAATTACTTGTTACCAATTAAATTAATTTAATTAAGTTTGATAATTTATATAAATATGCGTCACAATGAAAACAGAAGTTAGATAGAAACTCGTGCGTTTACTTTGTCCGTTCTTTTTCTCCAAGCAGAAACTCTTTCTTTTGCTGATGATGCAGCCGTATCACTTTTTTGATGGACATATAATCTTCATACGCAGTCATTAAAATCTCCGACTCTGTCTCAAAAGTATAGTGCTCTCTTTTTTTCTCGTTTCCATGGTGACTCCAGAAATCGGCGATCCATTGAGAATGTCTTTATGTACTTGCCGTGCACGCGCATTAACCCAGGGTTACCAAGTCGAGCGTAATTACGCTAACTCATATCCGGTCTTTTGGAACCGACATTCCCAGAGTAAGCAAGTTCAGGCAGATTTCAGCCAGAGTTCAGGCTTAAAATCAGGGTAGTATAATTTTGCTTTCTGGAATACCCCCCTGGTAAAGTCTGTAAATGTGTGTAAACAAATGTTTTGAACGCACGCTGCCAGTTAAACCAGGTTGAACATTGACCAGTCAGGGGCTCTGGTTTAGTATTCACGTTAGGATGGTGCCCCTTTTAATTTACAGAAGTGCCAACAGTTTAAAAGCTGATCATGGAGAAGGATAATTACAGTTTGTGCCCTACTGGAATTATATGATGCCAAGTCCTTCATTTATCAAAATAAAGCTGTGAAACAAAAAGAGCAAGATGCACCATTTTGACAGTTCGCACTAAGTTTTTTCAACTGTAGGTGGGGGACATGCCACACCTACAGTAAACAGTAGCAAAAGAGGAAGACGAAGAAGCCCCTCCCTGCTTGTCCGGTGTGAACATCATGGGCTAAATGCGAATTCAAAAACGTGCATTTCTTGATTTTTTGTAGCATCCATACTTTAACAGAGCATGTCAGAGACAAACTACAAAGTGAATGTCCCAAGAGGAAAACACAAAAGGTAACAGTTTCCTCACCATGTTTGCACTTGCTAAGTCATTTCAACCAAATTTCAAAAGTTTGCAGATCTGGTTGAAGTTTCTCTGCCAAAACAATCCAAAACAGACTGAATACCACCTATCTTAAAACAGGGATATCAAGATGAGATTCTGCAATCTGGGGCAATCCCATTTCTCCAGCCCTAGAAAGACCTCTATCCTGAGAACTCTATCCTCAAGGCTCACCCCCACAGCAGGGTTTATCAGAGACTACTCTAAGAATTTGGGAGTGGAAAGGCCAGAATGTCCTGCTAGTCATGACCTCATTTAAACACTCCAGCCATCTTCTTTGTGCTGTTTGTGCCAGAATAAAAATACCACATTGGCTTAGTTGAAAAATGCTGGTTCAAGAATGGAACCCTATGGAAGCTTTTGTGTAGCATAATTAAAAATAAAAATCAAAACCAGAAATGCTTTTTCATTTTCAAAATGAAGCTGCACTTTTTGACTAAAAATTAAAATGAAAAAGCCATCTGTGTCATGATCTCGCGAGAGTGACAGACCCAGATGCTGGAACCCGGAAGGAGACTCGGGAGGCGGCGTGTTCAGTGGGAAATGTTTTAATACTTTTCACAGCTGGAAAGGCATTTATGAGTAATGGATTAATCCCAGGACACTTGGACGGCCAGAGGATGAGGCTGGAGGCTCTTGATGGCAGTAACCGGGATTTCCGAGAGAGAGACGAAGCGTGGTGAGGCGAGCGGATGATGGACAGCAACCAGGTGAGCTTCTCGTGGGTGAGGTTTCCTGAAGCAGCACAGAAACAAAGTATTAGCGAGGAGCAGACAGGCATAGGAGCAGACAGGCATAGGAGCAGACAGGCATAGGAGCAGACAGGCATAGGAGCAGACAGGCATAGGAGCAGACAGGCATGAGAGCAGACAGGCATGAGAGCAGACAGGCATGAGAGCAGACAGCATGAGAGCAGACAGGCATGAGAGTAGACAGGCATGAGAGCAGACAGGCATGAGAGCAGACAGGGCATGAGAGCAGACAGGCATGAGAGCAGACAGGCATGAGAGCAGACTTGAAGTGGCCAGACTAAGCACCGTAGGAACAACAACGAACTGGCGTCGAATCATGATCCAGGGTCTCCTTAAGAGGCTGCAGGGTGATGAGGTGAGCAGGAACAGCTGGTTGCGACAGGTGAAGCTGAAGAGGGGGAGGAGTCTGACAGAGGCACCATGACATTCTGCCAAAATGCTTTTTCATTTTCTTCCTCAACACCGCTTATTTTGTCACTTAATTAAAATGATAAAGAAAAAGGTATTTGACATTTCGTTTTCAAAAAGTTCTCTGGTAAATGTGTGGCAAAATTCATTTAGAAATGTCTAATTTGACAATTAAAATGGATTAACAGAAATGCTTTTTCATTTTCAAAATGTAACTGCATCAAATGACTCAAAATTAAAATGAAAAATCAATTCTTCAAAATGCTTTTTCATTTCTACTTAAAAACCGCTTATTCTGTGTCATAATTAAAAGGAAAATGCAAAGAGGGGATTGCATTTTCATTTTCACATCCACCCTGCGAATAGTGTTGCATAATTCAGTTCGACTTAGCATTTCAAGAGTGGAGGGGGGGCGATGGCGTCAGTGCTATCTCTGTGTGCCAGCTGCTAAGAGATACATGCTAGGAACAGTGGAGCTTTGTGTTAGTGGCAGAGAAGAGGGTTTTGTGATGTTTGTGCATTCCTGACGATTGTACACAGCTTCTCGGGACTACGTAGCAGCATTTACCGCCGTCTGCGATCCTCCTTCAGCCGCACTGCGGTTCGTCGAAACTTTCCCCGGGACTACCTTTGTCTTCAGACCGGCAGCCGGATTGCCGAAGGCGGAAGTTCTGCTACGCAGATCAGAGAAACTCTAAACCATCATAAGAATATGTGTTTCCAGTGGTGTCTAGACAAAATAAAGACTGATGTTATTCCCACTTATTTACATCCAAGATGCTTCTGAAAACAGTCCAAAGAACCACAGTGACTAATTCTAGACGTTTCTACGATCACTAAAGCGTGTGACGTGTTGTAAGGGATTTCTTCTGAGCTCCTCAGAGGTTCAGGAACTCGCTTCTAAAACAGCTTTGCTAAAAGCTTCTATCATCTAATCAACACCAAAAGCAATCAAAATATGAGCTAAAATCTTTTGGACATTTGCAGAGATTCTTTTTTGTACAAGTGCAACCTCAGCTCAGCTGTTTACCCCACAACTGCATGCTTCCTACAAAGGTGGAATCATTTACAACCTAAATGAGCAGGCTCTCAACAGCGTACAATCTAAAGCATTGTTACAAATAAATAATCAAACAAACTCAAGATTTTTTACTTTTTATGATATGTTTACTTGGTTAAAAAAAACAGCAACAACAGTAAAATAGGTAGATATATCAAAGTTTTTTTTTTCTTGCAGCTTACGAAGAATTATCATGTAGAATGGGCTTTGATGTCTACATTACTGCAGCTTTTATTGAGGCTGAAATGAATTGCACATTTGTCAATGAGTTAATAGCACTATATGGTGATGCAATCACCCTTTAATTGAACTTTGTGAAGGTGCAGCCTGGTATTTGAAGAAAGCTATAGCTACATTTTTTGTGAGGTGTACGTTAAATAATCAAAGCTGAACTGATAGACTAACACTGGGGGAATTTCATTCATCACAACATACATTTAATATATTTTGTGACTTTTTGGCTACAAAAACACATTGAATTTATAAACGTTATTATCCAAAGCATGGTAGCCTATACACGCAGCACCATGTTTGATACAAGCTGGACAGTTGATGTTCACACTAGAATTCAGACAGTTGTAGGGTTTACCCCTCGACACCTATTGCTACAAATATGCATCAGACCACTTCTGCTCCAAACTTTCCTTATTTAGATGATTACAAAAGTACAAGTGCACTTTATTTTCTCAAAGCTGCAAATAAATTCAGACATCAAGGGGCTAAGGAGAAGAGAGAAGTG
Organism: Oryzias sinensis; assembly: GCA_037389245.1. Taxonomy (NCBI): domain Eukaryota; kingdom Metazoa; phylum Chordata; class Actinopteri; order Beloniformes; family Adrianichthyidae; genus Oryzias; species Oryzias sinensis. Next base: position 31,535,944 of record CM074497.1, on the reverse strand, counting down.
AAAAAATTGTTTTAAAAAATTGGGTTGTTTGTTAACCTCTCTTGCCTCCAATGCGCAGAGACTGACTTTTTTGAAATGCAGTTGTGCAAAACTGAAAGACCACTATACATTTTTGGTTTCTGTCTGGCTTTGCGTATACCTTTGGAACAATAACAGAGATAAATTGCTGCGACTGATGGCTGTTATTTAAGGAATTGTAGGAATTTACATCAGTGGCGGACCTATACAGACAAGGTTTTGTTGTTTGAGTACACAAGACAAATTGATCAGTTGAGATTTATTTATTTATTTCAACAGCCAGTAACAGTTGGCTTTTTTAAAGATACCTTTTTACATTTTTCTTAGCTTACTTCCTTTCAAACACAAATGCTGCTTTATCTCCAGACCAGAAAACTTCATCATGTAGATTTTTTAAATGCAATAAAATAACTCTCATCCATTTATTTTCTGCATAACAAAATTATATTTAAAGTTTAATACACACTTTTGGGGTTCTGCAGGTTTTTTTGAGCTCTATCAGTGTTGTTCAGATGGTATGAGTCTAAAATGAGCAACAGTTTTGATCGTCTAAAATGTTTACAGTCAAAGTGGTGGGATTATGTAAGCTTGCTTCTTCCCACCCCCTTCCAAGCAATAAATCAAGCTCTACTTGACTTCTGTAATGATCGCTGTTTTTAATTAAGCATATGTGATTTAAGTGTCTTTCTGTTGTTGTTTCATTTTCATTTTTTTTAATTTGTGCATTTTATCCTTTCTGTAATGAGTTTGACAAATCTGTGTAAATTCTTTATTGCTTTGACTACAATGCTTGAAATAAATCAACAAATGAAATCAAATCGAATCAAAGTAAAGGAATTAAAGGTGCCTGATGAGGATTTCACTAATAATCTCTTAAAGCCATTGTCTTAATCAGTAGGTTTACCTCATGGACTTAAACACAAAAAATTAAAAAATAACGAAAAAGCTCTTCATTTTTTTGTTAGAATAGACATAAAGTCAAAAAATGCACTTTATGTGGGGTCATTACACATAAACTGGAATATTTCAAGACAATAATTCTTCAAATTGTGATGATTACAGTCTATTTATAATAAAAAAGCAAAAATGTTGTGTCTCAAAAATTTAGAAGGAAAATGTGTCAGTAGAGGGCAGCATGAAGTGCTCCAGAATTTCCCGCTTCACCTGTGGACTTCAGAAATCTGGTGGACCAACACCACCAGATGACATGGCACCCCAAATCATCATCATCACCGACTGTAGAGTTTTCTGACATCGAGCACAGTTGAATTTGTGCTTCTCCACTTTTTCTCCAGATTGGGACCTTGATTTCTAAGTAAAATGTAAATTTTACTTTGACCTGGAAAAAGGCCTTCGTGCAACAGTTCACATTTTTTTAGACACTTCTGATGTTGTCTTTTTAGTAATTCTTGTTTTAAAAATTCAAAACTTTCTAGTTTGGCCACACTCCGTCAAACTTACATTAATGTGTTGCCCTATGGTTCAATACCGGCTCCTGTTTGAATTGGTGGGGGTACTTTCATCCATCAAAATGTACCTTGTAATGTTATATTAAAGCAGCAATGATAGAGCTGAGCCAAGTGAACTCAGACCTGGAGTCAAGTTTCCTTTGTTTGCACTTAGGTCACTCAGTTCAGATAAGAAAATGCAGAACCCTTCATCTTTTCAGACACACCCTTGCTTTATATGGAACTCTGCTCTGAAGTTTTCTTTAATTTTCTTTGTCCAATTAATCCTCATTTTTACTCCTTTTCTCTTCTCTGGCTTCACTCCCATTAAATTTGCTCTGTTCACTAACACAGCTGAGCGTCTTGGAATTTTTAAAGTTGTTTGATGCTATAATTTTCAGCTCAGGAAATAAAGAGAGTTAATATTTATTTAAACTCTGTTCTTTTTGCTTAATATTTATTTAAACTCTGTTCTTTTTGCTTAACATAAGCCGCGTTTACATGGGCAAAAGTAATCGGAAAGAACGCCTGATCGGAAAGAAAATGCGTCATGTAAATGCGGCATTCGGAATACTCTGCCCCGATCAGACTCATTCGGATCAGAATTTCTTTCCGATCGAGATAGGTGGGTTATACCGATCGTTTATCCGATCGTGGAGCATGTAAACGGTCATTCCGATCGTGTGTCACTGCTGCTCTGGGTTACGTCACGCATAGTAGGTGTTTCGCTGAGAGAAGGCTTTGGAGCGCATACGGGACTGACCAGCTCTGCAGACGCCCCGTGAAAAGCGCCGCTCCGCTCTCGCCCCGCTGGCTCTCCCCTCTCTTTTACCCCTCACGGGGGAGATTCAGAGGAGGAGCGCTTCGTGCCCCCCGACGCTCACTCGGTCCACTGGCACCCGAGTGAGCAGAGTGAGCCTAGCAGCTGGATTCATAATTTTGTGTCCGGGGGGGGGCTTTTTTTCGTGTGCGTTTTGTTGTTTTGTTATGTGTGGGAGAATTCAGACTGCGAGCCGTCCCACCGCTCTGGGTTAGCGGCTGCAGGACTCAGGAGGAACCGTGTTCGAACAGAGCTCGGGCCGCTAGCTCACAGAGTGGCTTTGGGGCGGTCTGTGTGAACTTTTCAGAGCAGAAATAAATGTCGCTCAGTCCTTAGAAAGCTGCAGATTGCTGCGTTTCTCGCACGGTCCTGGATTTGGTGTCCATCCATCAGGCTAATGATGTGTTAGCCCGTGTTAGCCTGTCCTAAGCTTTTGTCCATCTTAATTCTTCCACAAAAAAGCACTGACCACACAGATTAAATATAACGATGAGCGAACAGGCACTTCATAATATTCATAACATTAATAAAAGTACGTTTGGAAGATCGTCTTGTATGTTACCGAGCTGCTGGATAAATGTCTGTGGAAGCGGTTTGTTTACAACGGGACCTAGTTCCGCATCCGGGTGATTTTACACTACTGCGCATGCCCAAATGATTCATTCCGAACGAGAGTGTGAGCAATGGGAACGTTTGTTCTAATCGGTAAAAGGTTTTCTGATCCCATGTGCACGGGTGAATTTTAACCCGACCATTGATCCGATCAAGATATTCTGCCCATGTAACCGCGGCTATAGACAGGAACGTGACTGGAAGATTCATTCTCCATACCGTTTATTCCCTTTCGTGGTCACAGAGTTGCCGGAGCCTATCTCGGCCACTTGGGTGAAGGCAAGGGATGCCCTGGACAGGTTGCCAGTCCATTGCAGGGTAGAGAGAGACCAGAGACCCCGGAGAGAACCCATGCATGCACAGGGAGAACATGCAAACTCCACACAGAAAGGTCCCCCATTGATGTTGTTTTTCATGTCCCCCAGCCAGGACTTGAACAGGGGGCCTTCTTGCTGTGAGGCAAGACCACTGCGCCACCGTGCAGCCCCGACTGGAAGATCACATCAGTATTTTAGAATATTCATAATATTTGTTTTTCCTTGGGTTATTTCTTTTAATGGTTACATTTGGCCACACAACATCTCAATTGGGTACATTAAAACGTCAGATATTTAAATTAAATAAAAAAAAAAACGTAATGTGAATGAAGGTTAACCTTGAGTTACACTGTAGACCAGGGGTGTCAAACTCATTTTCACTGAGGTCCACATCAGCATAGCGGCTGTCCTCAAAGGGCTGGATATAACTTATACATGTAACTGAATAAGTTGTGAATGGAAAATATTGGCAAAATGGAATTTAGTCTTAAGAAAACGATATTTCAATACAGGCCTACCTACAACTGCAAGAAGGAAGATTGATTCTTTGTGTTCTTTGAACTATGCCATTGCCACTGATGTCATGACCTTTTCGAGTCTCTAAGGACATCTCGAATGTTTTTATTCCTTTAATGGATTTGAAAAAATCTAACATTTTTAGGCCTTTTCTGCTGAGAGCTGGTCTGACTCGAGAACTGTTAGTGTCTGTCAGTGTGAAAAAAATGGGAGAGCAAACATCTTTTCTCAAAGAGGAAAGGCCACTGCTCTTCTAGTTCCTCTATGCTGAGTGAGGGGCTGCTGTTAATTGCATAAATTTGGGTTAGATATATCGTCTTCTTCATTTTCTCCACCAAACTTTATTCAGCTGGGAGAGGTCCTTTTTGTGAAAACAATGCCACCGATTTTATTTTATTTTTCTCCATGGATGTAGGTGTTTCATCCTCTAGCA
>CM074497.1:31514262-31531280 GCA_037389245.1 Oryzias sinensis | reverse complement strand
AATCTCCTGGACCAGATGGATTAACTGGGGAATTTTACAAACAATTTGGTATTTCAATTGCTCCTTTTCTAACGCAGGTCTTCTTAGAAAGCCTTCGCCAAGGCACTCTTCCTCCAACACTGAATCAAGGAGTGATCACTCTCCTCCCAAAACCCAAAAAAGACTCTCTCAATATTGATAACTGGCGCCCGATCAGTTTATTGAATAATGATTATAAAATTATTGCCTCTGTATTTGCTAACAGACTTAAATCAGCCTTAGACTCTGTAATTGGAGAAACCCAGTCAGGATTTATGCACAAAAGACATATTTCTAATAACATCAGGCTTGTGCTAGATATTTTAGATTATTCCCATTTAATAACAGATGAAAGTTACATTCTTTTTTTGGACTTCTATAAAGCTTTTGATTCAATTAATCACACATTTATTTTTAGCTGCCTTCACAAATTCGGTTTTGGCTCTTATTTTTGCGATGCAATAAAACTATTATACAGTAATGCTAACTGCTCAGTAAAACTAAAATATGGTACTTCTCCCCGTTTTAATATTAAAAGAGGAATACGACAGGGTTGCCCCATCTCGCCCTATCTATTTCTGTTAGCTACTCAAACTCTGGCAGATTACATAACTATGAATAATTTGGAAGGCATTTCTGTCTTTGGCAAAGAGATTCTCATTAGCCAATTAGCTGATGATACAACCCTTTTTTTGAAGGATAGCAATCAAATTCCTCGAGCAATAAATCTAATAAAAGCTTTTTCTAATGTCTCTGGACTTCACCTTAACATTAAAAAATGTGAATTGATATCTATCAAAAATGATCAAACAGGATCCATATGTGAAATTCCCATCAAAGAAAGTGTTACATATCTAGGGATTACCATCACCAAAAACGAACTGGAGAGAAGTTCTTTAAACTTCAGTCCTGTAATAGAGAAAACCAAAAAACGTTTTAATTTATGGCTTCAGAGAGACTTGAGCCTAAAGGGCAGAGTCTTGCTGTCAAAGGCAGAGGGAATCTCTCGACTCACTTACTCTGCGTTATCTCTGTACGTGGACAATCAAACACTAAAATCTGTTGACCAAATTTTATTTAACTTTATCTGGAAAAACCGTATACATTATTTAAAAAAATCTGTTGTAATGAACTCGTACGAGAATGGAGGACTAAACTTTCTTGATTTTACAACCCTAAATAACACATTTAAAATAAACTGGATCAAATCTTACCTAAAAAATCCTACTTCAATTTGGAATATATTTCCACATTTTATATTTTCAAACTTAGGCAACCTTAATTTTCTTCTCCTTTGTCATTACAATGTTGAGAAAATCCCAGCTAAACTATCAGCATTCCACAAACAAGCTCTTCTTTCATGGGCACTTCTATACAAACACAACTTCTCTCCCCATAACTTCTTTATTTGGAACAACAAATATTTATTATACAAGAATAAATCTTTATTTTTTCCACATTGGTTTAAGAAAAAAATTCTACTGGTGGGCCAACTTTTTGACACTAACGGGTGTTTATTAAGGTATACAGAATTCAACACTAAATATAATTTGGTTGTGACTCCTAAAGAATATGCCATTGTGTTTGATGCTGTTTCCAAAGAAATATGCCAAATGTTTAAAATGACTGTTACAAATGAAGAAATGCCCTCTATGGATGCAACTGACACCACCACAGGAAAAATATGTTTTACCCCTACCCACAAGAATATCAACAAAAAAATACGTGTATTGTTTCAAAGGGATGTAATTTCTGTACCATGTATTAAAACCTACTGGAGACGTTTTGTTCCTGACAGTATTTGGAAGAAAGGCTGGAGTGTCACCCAAAAATTTATGATAAATAATAAAATGAAAGAAGTTTCCTTTTAAAATAATTCACAAAATTTACCCCACCAATCAATTCATGTTAAAATTCATTAAAACAATAGATCCTAATTGTACTTTTTGTAAAGAATATCCAGAAACTATTAATCATCTTTTTTGGAGTTGTACTATAGTTAGAATGTTTTGGAAAAGGTGTTTACAGTTTATTAAAAATCACATTCACCACAACTTTATTCTAAAGTTTGAGTATATAATTTTTGGCTTTCATAATAAAAACTTGGAGTCAAATAAAAAACTCATAATTAATCTTATTATTATTTTTGGCAAATTTTATATTCATAAATGTAAATTTTCTTCATCTTCTATTTTTTTCCCTGTTTTAATCAAACAGATTGAATTATATATCAGTAACATTTCCAAGAGTATTAATCAGAAAGCTGTATGTCTGTATGAAAGTTGCAGAGACCTGAATATTTTTATGTAAAATGTATGTATAAATGCTCCCCTGGCATGTCTGAAATTTATTTTGTAAAATTGTGTTTTGTTTTGTATTCCCTTTCATACAATAAAGTTATATATTAAAAAAAAAAAAAAAAATAAATAAAATAAAAGCAGAGCTGTTAGTTGCAGAGCAAACGAGAGCTGAGTGAATTGCGTAAGAGTCAGGAGTGTTTCACGTGGAATTCGAGACGTGGACGACCGGAGCTCCTTTGTTCCACACAAACCCTCAAACTACAAAAACAGAGTCGTAGATGTTTACATCTTCTGCAGTAGACAGACAGTTTGTATCAAATGTCAGCAAAGCCGCGCGGATATCGCTGAAATATGTCATCTCTCTGACTGGAACACCGCAGTCAGAGCGGGTATCGAGGAATAAGAGTCGATTTCCATGGATCAGCCAATGAGCGTTTAGATCCCGCCCACTCCCTCTGATTGACAGATAGACCCATTCTGCTGAAAAAGCTCTTCATGAAATAAATACGCCATTGTGAAAAACAGCAACATGAAATAAAAAAAGCTACTTTGGAAAATATTGATTTTGAAATCTAAGTTTCTGAAAAAAGAAGTAGAATTATAATAATATTCCACATTATTAAAAATGAATATTTTAAAATGCTTTTTTAAAATAATGAACAGGTTTTTAAAGCAAAATGAAATATATTGAATAATATAATGGCTAATTTAAAATCAGTGTGCAGGTTTTTCACCATTTCATGGTCTTTTTATATATTTATGAGAGATTTATTGGTTGGTTGTGTATTTGCATGAAGTCACATTTATTTATTTAATCAAATATTTATTTATTTAATTATGAACAGTATAGGACTCCATAAACTCATTGGTCGTGGCAACTTACAGCCAATCAAATAGTGTGACGTCATCATTGGTCGAAAGACCCCGAAGGACCCCGAGAACATCCGGCAACCCGAGAACATCCGGTAACCACACCTAGCCCTAGTTGATATCTATAGTTCAAATTTCATTGTTCCATAATTGATCAAAACCGTCAAATTATTCATTCTTTTGGACTTAGTTGAGCCTGTATGGTGGCATGAGTTGATGGACTTCACTGATCACAAATCCAAGTCTTCTCTTGGGTGAGATACAGGAACAGACTAATCCCTGGGCGTAGCTTTATCTGTTACAAGCAATTACAATCAAAAGCACATTTTATTAGATTTCAATTATGTATGTTTATGCGTTTTGTAACATAGAATCCAGCTCCTTAATCCTTGTGCTATCTTAGATGACCTCACCCTTACATTGACGTGTTCTCCCTACCATGACAAAGGTGCATAAAGGTGGAAAGGTTTCATGCAATCCATGGACACCAGTGAGGATCACAAATCATTGAAGAAAAAAGGTTCAGCGTACTGTCTAGTGGGTCTAGATGACCCAACTCCCAATGTTAAAGTGCCTAGGATAGCACAAGGGTTAAATACATTTAGTGTAACTTGCCAGTTTCTAGAATAGGAATAGCCCTTACATGGGCATTGTGACAGCATTGTTTATATTAATGAATAAACCAGTTCCTTGAATCCATTTAGGTAGTTACAAGTAGTTGATTCTTACTGCACCTTTCACAGAAAACAGTAAAGTGCGTAATGAGGAAGGAAGTCAGAAGCACATAAACAAGATAAAACATGATCATATATAAAAACTATAGTAAAACAGTAAAATTATTTAAAAAAAAAAACATAAAACCAAGCCATCAAAGCTACTACCAGATAAAGGGAGATTGTGAAATTTGGTTTGGTTTTTGTCAGTTAAGTTATAGTTTTTGGTCTTAATCTGTTTTGAATTGTCCCTCAGTCACACTAGTGTCAGGTTTGTCACGATTCACAGCTGTCTTCATTTCAATTAAATACCCTCAGTCTATTTAAGGTCCTCTGTTCTGCTCTGCTTGGTCTCTCGTTTGTTGCTCCCTGGGTTTTTGCCATATTTAATTGAACTTTATTTATAAAATAGCACTTCTCATGGATTTGTGCAGCTCGAAGCGCTTTAACATTAAAAACAGAAAACACAATATTACAGTAAGAACCCAACCCACCCTTCACCCTTCCCACTCCCCTCTGTTAAAACATATGACCCATGACCCCCATGTACAATGAATAATGACTATGTAACTGTAAAAATAAATAAACAATAAATAAAGAACTAAACAAACAAGTAAGGCTTGGCTCTGCCGTGAGGAAACAGTATTTGGGAATCTCTTCATACCAAGAGCCAGCTTGGCCATGGGAGCATCGCCACAGCGCCCACCCAGACTGGGACAGCAATGGGGTCCACTTCACAGCCGTGAGGCTGCAAAGTTAAACTCCAGCTGCCCCAGCAAGGGGGACAACCACAGCAAAAACCACCAACCAAGCTGGCAAGTCCTGGAGAAAAGATCCCCACAAGAAACACTGGGGCTAAAATCATGATAAGATACCAAAATTAAAGACATAAGATGTATATAAAAACATACAATTGAGAATAAGATGCATACAATGAAATTAAATACATAAAATAGCCTATACTAAAACTAATAGTAGTAGCAGTGAAAATCAACTAAAAGCTTAATTAAAAAGGTGGGTCTTGACCCTCTTCTTAAAGTCTCTGCGGCCCTGAGGTTCTCCGGCAGACTGTTCCACAGGCGGTGACCGTAATGGCAGAACGAAGCCTCACCGTAAGTTTTGGTCCTCACCTTCGGAACAACTAAGAGGCCAGCACCGGAGGACCTCAGGGTCCGCAAGGGCTCATACTTTAAAAGAAATGGTGTATACTTATATAAATGGCGTATACTTATATAGCGCCTTTCTTCCTACAAGGACAAAGCACTTTACAGTCACGGACCCATTCACCCAGTCACATTCACGCACTGGTGGCCGCTCTGCTGTCAAACACAGGCGCCCGCCTACCACCAGAGGCAAGGTGGGGTTCAGTGTCTTGCCCAAGGACACTTCGACCCATGGGCGTGCAAGGCGGGAATCGAACATGAAATCTCACGATCTTGGGTCGACCGCCCTACCGCTGCACCACGATCGCCGCGATAAAAGAATATCATTTAAATAAGAAGGCCCAAGACCATAAAAACATGTATAAACCATTAAAAGAGTTTTAAAATGTTTGCTTATTAAATGTTTCAGTTTCTGCCACCATGCCTGGTCTCCTTCATGTTGGGTCCTACACCACTATTTCCTGGCAGATCAAGCGAGTAACAGCAACTTGGTTGCCATTTACAGCTATAATTTGTGGTTTGAACATCTCTGTAACAACAAACCATTTTTTTCAACTTCCAAATAATGACTAAAGTTATTTTAATTTTCTTTTTTTAAATCCAAACTGGACTTTTTTCCGCAGAAGTAAACAATCATCTGAAATACTAACTACAGGTTTGTAATAATGACACTTAATTAACATTTTAAGTAGTTTCTGTTGTTGCTGTATTTGTTTCACTTAAGGAATTTTAAGTGCGTGTTTGATGTAGGAGGCACAGAATCACCTCCACCACCACTAAAACAAAAACAAAAAAATAGGGCATATAAAAACACAAATACAACCAGTTTAAGAAATTTGAATAAAATATATATTTTACCATAAAAACCGTCTGACCAATTTCCAATTTCCACACTTGCTGTTCTCTGGCTGTAATCATTTTATCACCCCTAGAGGGCCAATTTGGTCCAGCCAGTAAAATTCACCTTAATGCTGTTGTACAAATCTCTATCTTGACGTGAAACACGGTGACAAAGAAGAAGTTATTTGTAAAAAAAAAAACAGAAAACATTCATGCGCTCTTCTTTTCTACATATTTGTGCTCAGAAAGTGTTCCCAGACACTTTATTTATCCCTCAATGGGGAAATTCTTCTCCGCATTTGACCCATCCCCCGGGGGAGCGGTGAGCTGCAGCTGAACTGTGCTTGGGAGGCGGTAGTGTTAAGGGTCTTGCCTAAGGACCCTCACTGAGTGATGTTAACTGCTCACCATTGATATGGTAATTTGCCCAGTACCATTGTTTCTTCCCCTCCGGGAATCGAACCCTGGATTCCTGCATCTCTCCTTACCAACCGAGCTACTCAGCTGCCTCACATGGTATTTTCCTATCCAACAAGACAGATTTACCTTCAGCTATTGAGTAATAGTTTAAATTGGTGTTGAATCCTGATAGATTACTTAAAAAAAAACAGTGAAATACATCTGGTATTGAGATCCCACTTTTCTGTTTTAGGGTGAAAGGCAAATAATTGTCACCATCAGAATTCAGTAAGTGCTGTGATGTGACAACATAACTATAATATCAAGGACTTCCAGTCAGAAAAGCTCTAAATAGTACTTCAGTGTTCAGTGTATTGTGTCTCTTTTCTCTGCTACCGAATGCAATGTGGCCTCATTCACCTTTCTTATGACCCCAATTAAAGCATAAACTCAACCATATGTAATGTTGCAGGCTCTGAGGTTAAACACACAGGTTATCATATCTGTAGTGAAGCTGTTGAAGATTAAAAATTATACAAGTTTAAATGTGTTGTGCTCTCCACAAAGGCTACAGTCCACCACAGTTGCGATCTGTGGTCATTGGTTATTAAATAATAAAGAAGCCAAGAGACGGATATTTATTTCCATCACGCTTTCAGTGATTTTTAATTAAAAAATATTTAAACTTAAAGTTTACCATATGTGAATTTTTTCATGCACTGCAGAATTTTTCTTTACCATTTTACATGTCAGTAGAAAAAATAATGTGTAAAGGTAGTGTGACAGACAGAGCTGTGGGTGGTGGTTTGTCCCTCATGGTGTTCCATAGTTTAGCATTCATGGCCAGCACCTGTCTGTTGAGCTGTGATTGGCTCACAAGGCTGATAAATGGCAGCAGTGGGAGTTCAATCTAGATGCTGGTTTCCTGGTTTGGCCTTGGTAGGTGAGCTTGACATGTGGACCGTTTTTACTAAAGTTTTTAATCATTTGAGTCCTTTTACTAAAGTTTTTAGCATTTGAGTTTGCAACATTTTAAATTCTATTTATATTAACAGGTGGTGGCATGAGTTCTGACCCTGGGGCATGAGAGGTAATATATGGGTTTGTAAAAACATGTTTGTCCCAGGGGAGAACTAACTTATTTTTCTTTTTTCCAGCAGAGTTGCCACTGCTGTTTTGCTTGTAGTGTTTTTAGTCATTGTTTTTAATGTTTTAATCAAGCTTGACACCCTTGCTTTTATCCATTTTTAAACTGCTTTGTGCTCATTTTTAGTATCTTGGTGTCTGGACCTGGCTGAAGGTGGCTGCCTCCTCTTATCCTTATGGTAGCTGGTGGGTGCCATATTTAGTACTGTGTAAGGGGGACCCCCCTGTTTTCAGCCCATAAATTGGTGGTGACCTGCTCAGGTGCACCTCTTCTGTTTTTTTGTATTTTCTTTTAATCACTGTTTGGGTTGTGGTGTGTTTTTGTGTGCATTTGGGCCCTGAGCAGGTACTCCTGGTGAGAGTTGGATCAGAGATCTCCCTTGGTGGTGTTTGTGGCTACCCGCCAGTGCAGTGAGGCTGAGGCGATCTTGGAGGCAGCCGCCCTCATGCAGTATTGGAGTGCGGTCCGACTGTCTGAGTCCATTTTAACTTTCTCTTTTATGGAATCTGTGTCAAGTTTTTAATAAATTATATGTTTTTAACCTATCAAATCCAGTCTCCATTTGGGTTAACAAATGTAAGAGGGCGTTCGGTTACAGTAGTAAGATGCTGTTTCAAACAAAACACAAGAAGTAAAGCAAAATTATCTTCAGTCTAGATGCAAAGTGAGAGGATGCTGATGGTGGTGATTCTGCTCAGATGGTACAAGAGTTAAAAGTTACTAGTTCAAAAGTTTGCTCACAGTTTCTTTTTTTTAGCGATAAAGAGCGATAAAAAACTCCTAGAATAATTTGTACAGCTCTATATCTTATTTATATATGTGTAAAAACAGAATTCATATGCAGAGGCAACTTAAAGCTGGTGTTTCACAAAAACAACCTGTAGCATTGTTATGTGTAAGTGCTGGGGGGTATTCCAGAATGCAGGTTATGTGAGTTACCATGGTAAGTTTAAGGGCTAAGGAAGCAAATAACCTCAGCTTTCAGTTCCAAAAACGGAGGTATGTTTCAGGGTATGTCAAGTTGTCATAGCAACTCATGCTCTGAACATGACCTGATCTGGAGCAGGTTTAGTTGAAGGTTAGTTTGGTTTCACAGAGGTGAAGCAGCATGGTGTGTCCATTTGAAGATGATTTAGTGGATGACGGAGCTCAGATAATACGTTTTCCACCGTGAGAGGGTGATAAGACCACGTATGGATGTTGGAAAGAAACTTTTTTACATTGATTTAACGTAATTATTTGCTTAAGTTGAGAGAAATCTTTTTTTTTTAGTTCAGTGAACTTAAAAAAACCACATATTTATCAGACAGTTATATTACTTTTATTAAAATTAATTAAATTAAAAAGGTGTTACTTTGGTGCTGCTGTTAGATCGGCACCGCAAGGAATTGTGGGATACCATTCCCTTTGCCAGTCTGGACGGATATGGGTTTAAGTGCTGGTTTTTGACCAAATGTGTTTAGTTGTTTAGCTGTTTTACTGTGTATTGTCTAGTTATTTTGTCCTATGTTCAATTCTTTCTGCACCATGAGTGAGGGGACAGGAGAGGATCATCAGTTTATTCAGCCCCCCTACTGCCCCCTAGTGTAGTGTTAAAGTTGGAGAAATGGAAAATGATTTCATGTTTCATGTAAGGAAAACAAATTGTTTCTTTCATGTTGTTTTGATAAAAAAAGGAAAATTTGCAGGCTCAAACCAAGGTTATTATAGTTAACGAAAAACGAACTATAAAACTAGAACTGAAAAAACATTTTCGTTAACTGAAATAAAAATAAAAACGACAGTTTAAAAAAAAAACGAAAACTAACTAAAACTGTGTGTATAAAACGAACTGAAACTAACTGATATTAACCCCAAAAAATACTTCGTTTTCGTCTTTGTTAATACATAAGTCTTTTGGGTTGAAATAAAGTCTATTTACTTCACGCTGCTAGTTTTACTGTGTATTTGAACCCTTTGTCTGTGACGTCATGACCTGCCGGCTAGCACGGTCATAGACATTTACATGAGCGTGATGGCTGCAGTGGCGGTTTTTGATATGGGCGATGTGGACAGTCGCCCAAGGCGGCACTTCATAGGGGGCGGCATTTGCCTAGCCTGAGGTGTTACACATAATGTGCTACATACAATATTCAAAGAGTAAGCTTGGAGCTTTTAATTTGACATTGCTTCAGCAGCCGACACTTAATGCTTTCGTTAAGACACATCAGACTCTTAAGAATGTCTTCCTGCTATTTGCTATTCACACTTATGGTGCAAAAAAAAGAATTAAAAAAAAGAATACCTCAGAGTGAAACAACGTAAAACAGGCACATGAAAAGGAATTAGGCAGAACAAACATCCGTGCTCAACCCAATTTCGAAAAAAGCAGGCAATGGAGATTATTTCCCACAATTCTTTGCTCCGACACAGCAGACCCGATGCGCACGTGACCACCGCCCTCTGCTGCAAGATGCTTGCGGCCACACCTCTTTGCGGTAGTCTTTGGAACATAAGTCAAAAAATTCAAGAGGGGAGCACAACTCGCCGGTGGCTGGCTGAATCACACTAACAGGGGCCTGTTTCAGAAAGGAGGTTCAACCAACTCTGAGGTTGAACTTGAACTCTGAGTTGGTCAATCGGGAGATTAACAACTCTGAGTTTTCTGTTTCAGAGAAGCTGATCAGAGTTAGGTCAATCAACTCTGAGTGGACTGATTCGGAGGTGAGCGTGCGCACCGCGTCTATAAGAAGCCATTATCAATGGAGCGCAGATATCACGAGTCACCATGGCAACCGTGAAAAAAAGAGGTCTGCGTATTTTTCTCCAGCTGAACTTGACGTGCTGCTGCAGAGTTACAGTGAATATGAGCACATATTCCAGAAGAAAAGCAACACCGCTGCATCTGCAAAACAGAGACAGTTAGCGTGGGAAAACATAGCTGCTCAAGTTAATGCCTAAGTTTGCATTTAAATCATTGTTATAAAATATTGACTGTAATAACTTTTTAAATAGCGTAAGGTGTGAAATAAAAAATGGCTATATTTAGGTGTACTTTTGAAGTGTTATTCCTGGTGTAAATGCATGAAATGCTGCATAGTGTACATAACCAATCTGGGGGGGGGGGGGGGATGCCTTTAACGTTGATAATGTTTAGAGGACTTTTTTGTTAACCTTCCCCTCTTGCAAACTTTGGTCAGTTTAATATTAATACATGCAATTGTGTTTCTAAAAGTGAACTTTTGTCTACTGTTGAACCTTTCGCTGCACGAAGACTTCTCCTTTCTTTTCTCTCGTCTTTCCGACCGCGGTCAGAAGCGCAAGGGAGATTTCCTTCAGGGCCGAAGGGAATTCTCCTTCGGGGTTCACTTCCCATTGGAAACCCTCAACCTCCAGAGCGGATTAAGAATGACTCCAAAACAGTTATTCTGGGAATGACACCTTCTCTTTATTTAACTAAGTGCTCCGTCCTCCGAACACACAATATATTCCACGCACACACCTCCGCTCCTTGCTCACCCCCCCCATCTGCACCTGCAATCGCCCCTCCCCTTGTCTCTCGTGGATCGCACCCCGCTCAGCACCCACACACACTGCAACACTACCCTTGTATTGATCAAGTGGTATAGGTGTATGTGGGATTAAGAAAGTAAGCAGTGCTAGCAAATTGTGTTTCCAAAAAGTAATTGTTACATTAATCTAATTCAATGTCCCTGATTTCATTTTCACGTAGATGCAATCCTGCAGGAATTAAAAGAACATGGCAGCAGCTAAAAATGAAGTATAAAAACATAATTCAATCAGGTCAAATTTGAGCATGTCATGGATGTAGGCTTTGTTGACAATATTTGACATATGAAACATCTACATAGCAATACATATCTAATGTTGTTTTCATTATATATATATATAATTGACTGCAACGAAAAACGGTAACGCTCACAAAAACGTATGGGGAAATGACAAAAAATCGAGTCTTCTCAAAATCCTCGTACGAGGTAAATATAATTTTCTACGAATTAATGCAGCCTCCTCGTCTATTGGGTCTTTCAAAAAAGTACAAGCCATTCTTGTCACTTGTCTCTGTGTGACGGAAATGTGGGCAATGAAGGTTAAAGCGAAAAATACCGCTTCGTCTTTAAAAAGGGGAGGGGACCGGCAGAAACTTTGAGTTTGGAGAATAAAACCTGCTCCCGACCAGGTTAGGTTCACAGCATAAGTAACCATGGACACTGACTCCGAGTAGAAGTTACCTCTCTTTCAGAAACGGGTTTGACTTACTCTGCTTTCTCTGGTTTAACAGACCTCCCATTCTGAAACGGAAAACCCAGGGTTTCCCTGATTTCAGGGTTAATGCACTCAGAGTTTACACTTAACCTCCTTTCTGAAACAGGCCCCAGGTGATTGGGAGTCTTTTTCTATCTGACAATAAACTCTGGGCCGCAGCTGCGCGCAGACCATATTTTTAGGATTGAGTTTTTTTGGAGGATTTCTACTGTTGGTGTTGCACAAATTTAGGGAAATGCCAAATATTTTTGGAGTAATCCCACTGATGATGTTGTAAAGGCTCAGCCCATTGTTGATGACATCACAGGAAGTGATGCCGAGTTCCCTTTCTTCTTCGGTGGTTGTGGATTTGTTGAGCTAGTTCCTGTTTCCATGTGCTCTGGACCAACAGCAGAGAGAGACTTAAGTTGCCAAAAAACCTTGTCTAACACCACAGTTCATTCCAGTTGCTGTATTTCAATCTTAAGTAACTGAGAAAACGTAAGTGTTGGAATCCTTTGTTTTATATGCTTCGCTCGTTTTATTCGTGCAGTTATTTTTCTCGGCCGCTAGGTGTCACTGTTGTAACTGTTTCTATGAGGTTTAAAGCAAATCTGATTATATAGTTATATATTTTGCCTATTCTGGAGGTTGCCAATTTACCTATCATTCTGCCTATTTGGAGTTTATTTCATAATGACATACTGAGTCAGTTTCCTTGTTTTATGTAATTTATTTATTTACAGCAGGGCTATTTGTGTTATTTATTTAGTGATGAGAGGATTTTTGTTGTTTACAGACTAAATTGGAATATTCAGCAAAGGAATAAATGCAGAACATCTGACAAGTGGAGTCACCTCTCCTTTTTCCTCCTTCCTGTGTCCTGACCGACACCCCATCTTGTTTACGGTTAAACTCCTAACCCGAATCAGCAATACAGTCCTCCATCCTCACAGTCCTCCCCAACAATCTGGTCCTTCGAGCCGGATTAACAGTACTCAAGATGGATCCAGCAGAAGAAATGCACCCTGATGTAAGGCCCAAGAGACATATTAGACGTCCCCTCAGACTTCAAGATTATGAAGTAGATTATGTGGGATATCAGCCAAGAGATCTACCACAGTGGAGCTCACCACCGCCACTGAGGACTCTCGGCCCCCTGCAAGAGGACCCAGCCCAGATGAGTTTCTTCCAACCACCCCAAACTCCCTCAGGAAGCTTCATGGAGAATGCTGCTCACTCCGAGACGCCTCAGCTAGCCCCAAGCTGCTTCCAGAGGAGAAATATGGGATGGGAAACGCTGTCTGCACCCACATGCTCATACCAGGCTGGACCACACCACGGCCCCCACTTCTCTGCAGAGATCAGAGCTATTCAAGAGGAGAATGCCAAGCTGCTTCAGTCACAACAGTGGATCCAGTCGGGCTTAAAAGACCTTCATGAAGCTCGAAGCGAGATCAAAGAGCTAATCAATGTCACTCGGACACTGAAATCAGAAATTGCTCAGTCCCACAGTCCAGCTCAACATCTCAGAGTTGAAGTTCCTCAGATCTCCTTTCCCAAGCTAGAACCTCAGGAGGAGAGTGATTGGCCTGATCCTCCCCCCTGGCCTGAACCTAAGGAAGACCTGCAGCAGGATATGAAGCAGCTAAAGATTGAAGGGGCAAGTAACCAAGCATATTACTCTTTTAGAGACTCTGATAATTCCCCCCAGTGGCCTCCTCCTCCTCCACCACATATACCACTGGCTGCAGCCTCTGTAAATACAAAGCAGTCATTCTTTCAGCCAACTCAGCCCCCATCTCCAGCTACGAGGGCAGCACCACGCATTCAGCCTGCTAAACCCCACATGCCACCTGCAGTACCTGAACAGCTCTATAGAGGTCCTCAACCTACCATTCCTAAGTTTGGTAGCATGTGGAGAGGCTCTGGCAAATGGACACAGTGCCGTACCGACCTGAAAAGGAAGTTGTTCGTTCCAAACAGGACCAACAGGCTGTGGTCATGCTCGAAACCAAGACAATCCGCACAGAGGTGAACGGCATCAACAGATATGCCACCCCATTACTGCGCCACCCAGACATGCCACTGCTAGCTGCACCAAAGGACTCTGACTTGGCTCTGCTGCGCAGCACGGAGAGACACCTTCTGAGGAACCCAGAACAAGCTGAGGTGTACAGGAAAGAAATAAAGAAGCTCATAGATGCAGGTGCTGTGAAGGAAGTCCCTCAAGAAACCGTTCACCAAGAGGAGTGGTACATTCCCCATCATCTTGTTAGCCACAATGGGAAATCCCGGCTGGTTTTCAACTGCTCTCATGAGTACCATGGACAGTCCCTGAATCAGTTCCTCCTACCGGGCCCCACCCTCGGGGCTTCTTTGCTTGGAGTTCTGTTAAGATTTCGAGAGCACCCCATTGCAGTTAGTGGTGACATCAAAGGGATGTTCCACCAGGTCCGCCTCCTTCCTGGCGATCGCCCCCTCCTCAAGTTCCTGTGGCGGGACCTACGAGTGGATGAACCTCCTAAAGTTTTTGAGTGGCAGGTCCTTCCCTTTGGAACAACATGCAGCCCCTGCTGCGCCACTTATGCTCTTCAACGCCTCGTCGCAGATCAGAGCCATCCCGTTGAGGACTTGAAGTTTTCAGTGGAAAATTGCTTCTACGTTGATAACTGCTTACAGAGTCTGGACTCATCAGAGGAAGCCAAGTCCCTCGTGGATCGTCTAAGAGCCCTCCTAGCATCAGCAGGCTTTGACTTACGCCAGTGGGCATGCAACGATGCAAGTGTACTCAGCCACTTGCCTCAAGATGCCAGATCTGAGAGCCTGGAGCTGTGGCTCGCACAAGATAAGTCAGATCCACAAGAATCTACCCTTGGCCTCAGTTGGAACTGGGAGACAGACACCCTGGGCTACAAACATAGGTCCGTGACCTATGAGAAACCAACTCTCAGGAACATCTACAAAGTCCTAGCATCACAGTATGATCCCTTAGGTTATCCGTTGCCCTACTCCACCCGCGCAAAGCTCATCATTCGGCAGTTATGGGACAAGAAACGTAGTTGGGACGACTCCAACCTGCCCTCAGAACTACTTCAAGCCTGGACCAGTTGGGAGGCAGAGCTTCAGTTTCTACCTCTGCTGTCTCTCCCACGGCCTTATGTGCCTGTAATTACCACCTCAGGAGAAACCACGCACCAAGTCCACATTTTTGCTGATGCCTCTGAGCAAGCCTACGGAGCAGTGGCCTACCTGCGAACTCAAGACGGCAACGGTGAGGTACACCTGTCCTTCATTCTTGCACGATCACGAGTGGCTCCTAAGCGCGTCCAGTCGATTCCCCGTCTGGAACTCTGCGCTGCCCTCACAGTGGCCCAACTAGCTCATGTCCTGGAGAAAGAACTCACCCTGACAGTGAGTCAGATGGTGTTATGGTCCGACTCCACAACAGTTTTAACCTGGCTGCAATCACAATCCTGTCGCTATAAGGTCTTTGTCGGAGGAAGAGTAGCCGAGATCCAAGAGCTCACAAAGAATGGTACCTGGCGCTATGTGGATTCAGTCAACAATCCGGCGGATGACCTGACCAGAGGGAAACCCCTGAGAGCCCTCACAGAGCCTAATAGGTGGTCACAAGGACCTCCTTTTCTTCTCCAAGACCCAGACACCTGGCCAGAAAGACCAAGCACGGAGCCACAGGAAGACTCTACAGAGCTTCGGAAAACTGCCTTCTGTGGTTTAGCAGTTACTTCACCAAGCAGCAAAAGTGCTACTGTTTACAAGACCTGGCAGGAGTGCATTGAGGCTAAAGTCCATGCCCTCCATGCATCGAGCCCTTCAGATTCTCCGATCGCCGAAGAGTATCGCCAAGCGGAGAAACTTGTCATACAGCAGGCACAACAAGAGTCTTTCCCAGAGGACTACAAACTGTTAGCAGCAGGGAAGTCAGTCTCATCTAGCAGCCGCTTACTTACCCTCTCTCCTGAGCTGTACCAGTCATCAGGCCTAATAAGAGTAGGTGGTCGGCTGCGTCGGTTAGAGGGCCTTAGTGACTTAACGTTGCACCCGATCGTCCTAGATCCGACACATCCAGTTACGCTGCTGCTGATTAAAAGGTACGATCAAGACCTCCACCATCCAGGTCCAGAGCGGGTCTTTGCGGAGTTGCGGAGATCATTCTGGATATTACGTGGCAGGGAGGCCATCCGCAAATCCCAACACACCTGCGTGGAATGCCGACGCTGGAGGGCCAGACCAGCCATCCCTAAAATGGCAGACCTGCCAGCTGCTCGCCTAAGAATATTCAAGCCAGCTTTTTACTCCACTGGTGTAGATTGTTTCGGTCCAATGCTGGTTAAAGTGGCTAGACGCCATGAAAAGCGGTGGGGAATAATCTTCAAGTGTCTGGCAACCAGAGCAGTGCACCTGGATCTCCTGAGAAGCATGGACGTGGACGCCTACCTCATGGCCCTAAGAAGATTCATCGCCAGACGTGGGACACCAGCGGAGATTTGGTCTGATCGGGGGACCAACTTCAAAGGTGGAGAACGTGAACTCAAGGAGGCCTTTACAAGCATGGAACCTGCCCTGCAGCAACAGCTTGCTCAGCAGAAAATTAGGTTTCACTTCAACCCACCAGCAGCTCCACACTTTGGTGGTGTGTGGGAGCGGGAAATTCGTTCTGTGAAGACGGCCCTATACACATCTGTTGGAGCCCAACCAGTCTACGAAGAAGTGCTTCTCACTGTGCTCTTGGAGGTGGAGATGATCCTTAACTCTAAACCTCTGGGCTACGTCTCTGCGGACGTGGCAGACATTGACCCTGTGACACCTAACAGTCTCCTGATGGGGCGGCCTGACGGATCGCTGCCTCAGGTGGTCTATCCAGACACTGAGATCCTGAGTCGGAGACGTTGGCGGCACTCACAGGTGCTCGCTGACCACTTTTGGGCAAGATTCCTTCGGGAATACCTCCCCACCTTGCAGACCAGGCACAAATGGCATTCAGCCACCCCAGAACTCTACATGGGTGCAGTGATCATGTTAGTTGATCCTCAGCTGCCCCGAGCTTCCTGGCCCATAGGAAGAGTTGTTAAGATTCATCGGAGTGATGATGGGCACATCCGGTCGGCTGATGTTGAGATAAATGGACATGTGTACACCCGACCAGTTGCTCGTTTAGTTATGTTACCTGCATTGCCATCTGGGGAAGATTAGTTTCAGTTTGCACTTTATGTTTATTTGAAGCAAATGTGCCTTGCACATTTGGGGGCGGCTGTTGTAAAGGCTCAGCCCATTGTTGATGACATCACAGGAAGTGATG
>CM074497.1:31438103-31513762 GCA_037389245.1 Oryzias sinensis | reverse complement strand
AAACAATATGGTCCTTGCAGTCAGTGACTGCTGCTGCGGGCCATAATTACAAATCTACCTTCTGGGTCAGTAACTGTATCCTTATGAGTAAATGTAACGTTTTTATTAATCAAAACAGCAACTCCTCTTTGCTTGGAGTTATAACTAGAAGAATATATGACTGGAAATTTTGAGCTGCACAGGAGGTCCTGAGATTGTGTACATAAATGGGTCTCCTGCAGTAAGGCTATATCTGCTTTAAGATCATCCAGGTGAGATAACACTTTCAATCTCTTTGGTCCAGGGCCAAGTCCACGCACATTCCAGCTAACAATGTTGAGACTGTTCATAACTGCTCTGACCAAGAGAATGTAAAGCTAAAAAGAGCGTGTGCCGGTCCGTGTGCGCGTGCCCGCTGATCGATGCAGAAACACTGTGCGTTGTGTGCGTAAGCGTTTCCTGACTGTGTGAGCTGCATGTTGCATGTGTCCTATGTGGGCTTATGTGAGGTGTTTGCGGAATGTCCGCGAGTGTGTGCTGGTTCGCGTGTGCTTGCCCGTGTGCGCGTGCCCGTTCCGTGCATAAATAAAAACCAACTTACCGGGGGACGTGTTGCCTTTGGATAATTTACATATGAGGAGGGGGGGAGAGAGGGGGAAACTAAAAAGAAGAAAGAGGTAAAGAAAAACAGAAAGAAACAAACATAACAAGAAAAACAACAGAAACATGAGAGGGCAGAAAACTTAAACTGCTTCAGCGAGATGGAGGTGTGGATGATTGATGAGCCGGTTTCATTCATTCAACACGTTTAGCCTTTGCTGTTTTTAGCGCAGCACGGATGTCAGATCTTCAGCAGAGCCAGGGGGTGATCTCCGGGTCTCGGAAGAGCCTTCCATCTACAAAGAGTTTATCCACAGAAACCACGGCTCTGGACCCGTTGGCAATGTGTTTTTTCCTCAGAAGAAAAAGGATCTTTCGGCGCCCCTCAGTTACCGGCCGCGGCCCTTCACCATCTCCTTTTGCTTGTAGTTGTCAAACTTCTCTACAATCGGTCGCGGACGCTGGTTGTCGGACCTTCTTCCTCCGAGCCGGTGCACCCTCTGGAACGCGATCTTCTGCACCTCCTCCTTTGGGAGCTTCAGGTGGGCTTCCATGAAGCGTTTCACCGTCGCCTCCGGGTCTTCTCCTGCCTCCTCTGGAACCCCCGCGATCACCAGATTGTCCCTCATGCTCCTCGACTGAAGGTCCAGGAGGGTTTCTCCTCAGAAAGGCGAGCGGTGTCACTGCTCAAGGTCTTGACACTTTCTCTGAGGGCCTGATTCTCCGCTTCGAGCTCCCGCACCTGCTGCTGGCTGAACTCCAGAGACTCTCGCAGGCCTTGGAACTCTCTGTGGAGGATCTCCAGCAGATTCAAGGGGCCGTCAAGGCTGGAGAGCTTTTTATCAATGGAATCTAAAGCGTCGCTGATTCCACTGCCTGGAGAGGAGGCAGCTCCGGGAGAACTTCCTGGTCGGACGCATTTGGAGGAAGTAGTGGTGGTGTTGGTCTTCCCCATAACGACGGTATTGTAGCAGCCGTCTATATAATTCTCCAGGTCCTCCAGGCTGTCAAAAGGCTTATTCAACTTTTACAGATGTTAGTTTAACAGCTTATTTGATATGGCGGTAGAATGATATAATAATGAAATGTTTGTTCTGCTACTTACGCACCGCCAAGCTGAGTTGCCACACCGGTCTCGTTGAGTCTTGCGATACTACAGCATCTCTCTCGCTCTCTCAAAGGGCCAAACAGTCCTCAAAGGGCCAAACAGTTACTTTGAGGACTTCTTGGTTTTTTCCACGTCGTCCAGCCTATTCTGTTTCAATCGCTTCAAATGAAGACTCTTTTCCTGAAAAAGGGAAGGAAGGATGTGGTTTATTTTTGCTATTTAAAATAGCCCCCGGGATTGGTTAAATATAACCCCGTAGCCTCCAAGCCAGAATATAAACATGCCCATTAGATCAAAAGTTTTACCTGAACTTATCGGCTCGGCCGGGTCAATGCCGCCAACTCCCGGATCCTCTGAGGTCTGGTCACTGTGAGGACGCGGTCGGTCCCCGCTTACTAGAGGCTGTGCATGCAACATAATCGTCCATGTCTCCAACGGTCGACTTTTATTCTTTTTTTCCGTCTTCATCTTCGGACCTACCACTCCGTGCCGACATTGTTTTCAAAAAGGTTGCGTCATGGCGGAGCACTGTAACTCTACAGCTGATTGGTCACGTTCTGTAACATGACCAATCAAATTTCACTTTACTGGAGCTCAGGTAACACGTCACGGTTGTCTGTTCTCCTCGTGTTATTTTGCGGCTTCGAAACTACTGAAAACGTTTTGTTCCCGGCAGTATTTGGAGAAAAGGCTGGAGTGTGACCCAAAAATCTATGATAAATTAAAAAAAAATGAAAGAAGTTTCTTTTAAAATAGTTCACAAAATTTACCCCACTAATCAATTCATGCTAAGATACATTAAAAAAATGATCCTAACTGTCTCTTTTGCAAAGAACATCCAAAAGCAATTAATCATCTTCTTTGGAATTGGAAGTGTTTACAATTTATCAGAAATCATATTCACCCCAACTTCACTCTGAAATTTGAATATATAATTTTTGGCTTTCATAATAAAAACTTGGACTCAAATAAAAACTAATAATTAATCTAATTATTATATTTGGCAAATTGTATATTCATAAATGCTCATTTTATTCATCTTCTATCACCCCACCCCCGTGTTAATCAAACAAATAGAAATGTATCTCAGTAAAATCTCTAAAAGCCTTAAGAAAGCTGTATGTTGGTATGAAAGTTGTGGAAACCTGAATGTTTTAGTGTAAAATGCATGTAATATGTTTGCTCTCCTGGCTGTACTTACATTTTGTACAATAAAGTTAAAAAATATAAACTGTCTTCACCCACTCCCTGAAAACATTTAAGCCACTAAACCGTTTATGAGTTTTCCCTCATAAATTGTGTCTGACATTATTCTTTGTCATTTTTATAAAGACATGTTGTCACAATCCGCTCGTTACTCCAGTTTAAGTTCAGCCGTGGCTGAAATTTTGGTCAGCATGACTAAATGTTGCCCTTCCGCATCCGTTGTCAATAATAAAGCAGTGGGTGCACGGATTAAAAAAACTATAAGAGAACATGAATTCAATAATAATCATAACAATAATAAAGGCACGTTTTGAATACAATCTCGCTCTATCTCGCAGGTCTGTTCCATTGCAACAGACGTCATAATACTTTCTTCTATGGTAGTATCTTAAATTGTCCAGACCAATCACTGTCTGACACGTCATCAGACCAACGTACAGCCAATCACATAATGTGACGTCAGCACTAGTCGAAGGACCCCGAACGGAAGTTCCAGGCCGAACGGTTATGGTACATACAGCGGCAATGGTAACTACGGAGGATATGCACCAGAAATGCTTCAACACTTAGATAAGTAGACATTACGGATACTACAGGATATTTACCTTCTTCAGTATCTTTACTCCGGATGTTTCCATATTTGACTAAAGGTCATATTCGGAACTTGGATATGACCAAAATAAGACACAACCAGTATCTTCTTCCCGGATACCTTCAGATATGCTACATGTCTGGATATGCACCAGAAATGCCTCAACACTTAGATAAGTATACACTACAGATACTACATGATATTTAATTTCATCAGTATCTTCACTTTAGATATTTCCAGATTTGACTTAACACTAGAACGTCCGTAGGGCAGCCATTTGGCTTTTCTACCTACAATGTCCAAGGGACAGCCAAGTGGCTGGATTAGTTAAAATTTACATGCCCAAAGAGCAGCCTTCAACATAGTTTGCACATGAACAGCACAGCCATTAGGCTGTTCTTTTGGCATGCAAAAAGGACAAGCCAAGTGGCTAGGCAAGTTTTCACTATTTCCCCTCACCTCTGTCACTTCTAGTAAGAGGTCACCACAGTTTGGTTTTACTTTTTTGGCTGAGATTTATCGTTCATGCACAAGGGACAATTCTTTACCGGCATAATACTGAAATGCTCAAGCAAAGAAATCATGTGGTCAAAGTCATATCTTCAACCCACTACTTGTCTGTGAATACTTGGTACTGCCTCAAAATCTCCTTTCTGCATTTGCCACATGGTATACTTGTAGCAATCAGCAAAGCGCACTCTGGCATTATTGTTCTTGTACTGACTATTCACCTGGCATATTGCCCGTTTCCCTTTGCCAGGTATGGGAGCTTGTCACCAAACACGGTATTCCTTTTTCGCCTTCACAGCTCCCGCATGTACCTGTGCAAGGTGTTTTACTGATTCTGGAAGCTCCCAGTGAATTTTGCCTGGGTTGAAAGTTTGATGCAGTTGGCAACAACAAACCCACAAACATTGGAGATTGCAGGAAACCTGTCAGTCCTAACTTGTTCCATGCGTGTGCCCTTGACATCAAAGTGTAAAGGCCGCATGATATCTTTGAAGTGGTTTCTGACCATAGTTTTTTTAGATCAGTGGATTTCTCATTTTCGCCAACCATCTTGCATCTTGCGTTTTGCATGGATGGAAGTTTTATCCCCCCGTCACAAGGAGGATGGCAATGAACCCCAATAGTTCAGGGAGGGCCATGAACCGGCTGTCATCTTCTGTCTGACGTTCATGCTGAACAACACAGTCCCGAATAGTCTGAAGCATGTTCAGAGTGAGGAGACACAGGAAACTCTGTAAGCGAGTCGACACCGTACTTCGGATCAAAGCAGTTGGCTCTTCCTCAGCAGTGTAACATTCAATTGTGCTGTGATGGAGAGGCCTTCCAACCTTTTCTGAATGCCACATCGTGCCATCTTTTGCTTTTTCTGTTGGCACAGTGTTTCTCCACTCTGTCGTCCTCTCTTTCCTGATGGCAATGAAATCTCCTCATCTGTGATCTGATTTCTAAAAACTGAGCAAGGAAAACCTACAGCAATGTAAAGATAAATGTTGTTTCACTTGTTTATTTTATTTTTTTTGTTTTTTTGTTGAATTCTATTTGAAACTATAAATTCCGAAACATGTAAAATAGGCCTCCTTTGCCTCCCCAGTCCAAGAAACATGTGGATAAATTAAATGACTAAATTTCTCATTGGTGTGTATGTAAGTGTGCCTGGTTATTTAACTATGTGGCCCTGCAATGGACTGGTGACCCATCCAGGGTGTACCCCTCCCCAGTTGCTTGTGACTAGCTGGGATGTGCTCCAGCAGACCCCTGTGATCCTGACCAGGATGAGCAGGCACAGAAAATAAATGGATAGACAACTGCTAGAATCAGCAAATGAGAACAAGATGTTCATGAAATCTTATCAAAAGAAATATCAGTCTGAGTCCAGCTAAAGGACTATCTCTTCTCCCTCAGAGTCAAATGGGTTGACTTGTTCCAGGATCATTTTCAATGTCTGCTCAGGGTAGTAAAAATAAGGCATCTTGGTTTTTCAGTTGACACACTGGGAGTCAAAGTTTGTCAGAGCTTGGAGGCTCTTTTGAAGCAGAAAAACCTCCCCCACCCTTATCTGAGTAAAGAATGTGGTTAGCTAGGACATGTCTTCATCCAGATGATCGGGTAGTTGGTGCTGCATTTACAAATGAAAGGTGGCTAATTGAAGGCTGTTGAATTAGTCATTTCCAGCCACCCAGCCATTTGGCTGTGCTCTGGGCATTCTAGTGTTAAAGTCATAATCGGAACTTGGTTATGACCAAAATAAGACACAACCAGTATCTTCTGCCCGGATACCTTCAGATATGTTGCATGTCTGGATATGCACCAGAAATGCCTCAACACTTAGATAAGTATACACTACAGATACTACAGGATATTTACCTTCTTCAGTATCTTAAATCCAGATATTTACAGATTTGACTTCAGGTCATATTCGGAACTTGGATTTGACCAAAATAAGACACAACCAGTATCTTTTGCCCGGATATCTTCAGATATGCTGCATGTCTGGATATGCATCAGAAATGGTCCAGATTCTTTAGATATTTAAGAAAGTATCCCCTACAGATATTTATGGATTCTGGCTCTTTTCGCGCAGTGGAGTCTCCTCCGTTTGACCAGATTATTAAGCCCCTTTACGTTCCATGTAATAAATGTCACTGGGTTGGGCCCCACTGTTTGTCTTAGATTAGTAAGGGCGGCCATGTCTACATAGGTTTCATCTTCTCATAAGGGTGCACACCCACACAAGGATGAGGTATATATATTTGAAGCTGCAACAAAAACAAAACAAAACCTACAAACTCAAGTGACGCGGTCAAGTAACGCGGTCGACAAATTATGTGATCACCGCGGCTCACCCCACTTCCTCATCCATTCACATGCCTCACCGCGAGTAAGTGAGCACCTTTCAAACTTCGTGCCACACACGCCCCCAGTGACACACCCACAACCTGGCTGATGACGCAGGGCTTCACCTGTGCCACCTTCAGTTGGCTCATACATCACCCATTACACATGTATATATCTTTTCACTGTTACAAGATGCATTCCTTTTATTCTGTAGTCTTCTAGTGAATATACATCTTTAAGGTCCAGCATGTCACGGTGCCTCTATCAGCTCACCTCCCCCCTCACAGCTCCTGCTCTGCTGATTGGAACCAGCTGCCCATCATCACCTCATCATCCTGCCAGGCCTTCATAAAGGAGCGTCTCAGCAGAATCCCGCGCCATTTCGTTGAACTCACTCCGGTGCTTAAGTCTGGCCTTTTAGTCAAGTTTATGATTCTTGTTTGTATCCTACTCACCACGCCTTGTACCTACCTTCAGGTTCATTTCCACGGGTCAAGCTGGTTCCTCCTCATCCAGAGCTCCACATCTCATCCCAAGTTGGTTCTGCTGTCCTCAGCGCCCACGCCTCGTCTCCTCTGGTTCCACGCCCAGACGCGTCCTCTTTCCCCTCAAGCCCCGCTAACCTCAGCGGCCCACGCAAAACTCATTACCTTCAACCTCCAAGACGATAGCGACACTCTACGGAGGATCTTCTTCCTAGCTCTCCATATTACTCTGTACTCCCCCCTTGGGTGAATTTAAACCTTTTCCTGGTATTTCTGGCTCTGAGTACTTCCAGGTTCCAACATCTGGGTCTGCCACGTCTTTGACAACATGACACAGCAGTTCCTTTAGTTTTAGTTCTTTGCTGATGTTTTGTGTTCAAAAGATTGGTAATGTTCAATATAACACCCATCGAATTTCCTTACAACAAAAATCAAGTGCTTTGCAATATTCAATATTTGGATGATTTCAATAAACTCTGGCAGTCCTCCCAGTGAGCCGCGGACCAAGATCTGAAGTTTGGTCCACCATACGATGGACTTTTAGTCAGACTAACAGTGTCCACATTTGAATATTTTTTCTTGAGCATCAGCAACTCCCTTGTCAAGAACATTAACCATTACAGTGCGCACATTTGTCACTTCCGAAGGAGGTTTACGGGACCCACATAAATGTAAAAGATGTACCATGTGAAACTGGTGTTTCTCAGCAAGGAGAGAGAGCACACTTTTAAAGCACTGAATATCCCTTGCAATCCTTTTAAAAAAAGCTATGTTTAGCTTAAAAATGTATGGACAATGAGCCTACCAAAAGATCAAATTGGTGAATCAAGTGCGGGTACTACCCCAAAGAAATTGTGTTTAGGTCTAAGTTCACAATGTGGAAAAACCTCCTACAAACGGGTTCTGTGCTTGCTTATCTTAAAATCGAGATAACCAAGCAAGAGTCTGCAGAATGAACAGTGCAGACATGTCATGCCAACAGCCGGGAAGGTGCTGCTAATTGTCTGATTTCATCCACCAGTGCCTTCACTCTCTGCTGGATCTTTGCACTGCTTCAAGCTAACTTTTTTGGAAACTGTTTCGCAGAGACCTTACTGGAGATTATTATTTGGATTACAAGATCAAGAATACTTGTGACTGAGCCCCAGGCTCCTGAGTTCTACCATGCTCCAATAAGCGTTCCTCTCTTTTCTGACTTCTGTGTCTGGAGCCACACCTCCATCCATTTGCTGTACAGAGGACTTCACCCCACCTCTCTCCTCTGCCTGTGGATCACTCCTCATTGCAGTAAGGCTTTTTTTGCTCAGATTTCTTAAGATCATTTCGCGTCAATAACCCTCTTCTATCTTCTCAGCATCCGTACATTGCCTGTATTTCTCCAGGAACTGGGCTCCTTTATTTTGAAAAAATTAAATGTATCTATTCTCTTGAGCTCCTGAGTTTGTCCTTTTTTGGATCCCAGAAACAATTTGTGATAGACAACAAGATCAACAATATCCTTTAGGTATGTCAAGAAATGCCATGCTGGTTCATTGTGTCCAATGTAAGGCAAAAATCTTATAATAATATATATACCTTTGAACCCGGTCTAAACTGCCCTACCCCCATGGGACAATTCACAGGAATGATGGTGGTTGGCAGGCTTTGATGGAACTCGGCGAATCTGCGCTGAAGTCAAATCCTTATGAATTGTGATTTATCACCTGTCACAGAGACAATTTCCCAAATTATCATGCCAGTTCATTTAGGAAATTAGGGAGGGGCCTTCCAAATTTGAAAATCTCCTGCATCCAACAGTTGGTCTGCAGTTTGAATTAAATTGATATACCACCTCAAAATTAAACCTATAACAATATATGCATGAATGCCAGGATAAAACATGACATTTTTAAGCTCTAATATTTCTCCTGATAGTAAAACTGAAAGGTACACACTTGGCAGGGAAAATATGTTATGACACATTTGAACTCCGCCAGAAAGGGTGGGCAATCAAAAAAAAGGCAAAAAAAATGTAAACACTTTTTTATGTTCTATATAAACCATAAAAAATTACTACATTTTCCTATTCAAAGTAGATAGTAATAAAAACAGATTTCTTTTCTTTAAGTCCACAAATAGCTGCTAGCCAAGCTCCTTTTCATGTATTCCAAGAGCAAAGTTTCAGAAAAAATAAACAAATTTAAAGGAAGGCATGTTTACAGAACCAAAGTCAACTTTTTCATCAAAATTAATATGATTAAAACTCATCAAAGCAAATGTCCTCCTTCGATACACTGGTAAGCGGCGGGAGTCTGCAGTCTCATATGGTCAATACCGCGCATGGCACATTTAACAAGTAGGTGCTTACGTTATGACGTCATGACCCATTGACGGCTTCACTCAGCAGCTTCACCTACTTAACTGAATTAATTTGAATGAAAATAAAAAATATATTTCTGATAGCAAAATTGTATTTTTAAGTTGATTGAACTAAAAAATATAAATTATCATCAACAAAGCAAATAATTAAGTTGGATCAATGTAAAAAAGTATGTCTTTACAACTACACCCTAAATACACTTCTTAATAGTGTAGGCTAGTGTAACCAACTAACGTCTGAATCAAAATTCTTCCCCCTTACCGTATGGCTTCTCCCTACCCCTAAGATCAATAAAGTTGAACCTGTAAGCGTGACTCGTGCATTGGAGTTAGCTAAAAATATGAAACTTAGCCACTTGAACATGATCTCAAGTTAGCCCATGAGGAGTTTAAACTGAGGAACTCAGAACGAATTAAGTGTGGATTTTGCTGCTCATACTTACCACCGATGTCTAGGAGGGCCGCCATGAGTTGATTCCAGGTGCCACCGCCTCAGAAGTTTACCTTCAAGGCGAATGACTGGCCTAAGTGCATAAAGCACTTTGAAAGGTTTCAGATTGTGTCTGGCTTGGAGACTCAAGCTGAGGAAAACCAAGTAAACATTCATTCACTCATTTATTCCATGGGGAGGAAGCTGAGGATATTCCGGTTTCCTTGCACCTAATCCCGGAGGGGGCAGTTGACTTCCACACAGTCAAGACAAGGCTGGACGCTAATTTTGTGGCTCGCAGAAATATAATTTTTGAAAGAGCTAAGTTCAACAAACGGCAGCAGGAGAAGGGAGAGACGGTCGACATCTTCCATACTGTGCTGCAATGCCTGGCAGAGCACTGCTGCTACGGCACTTTTCACAGTGAGATGGTGAAAGACTGATTTGTTGTAAGTTTGAAAGACAAATGGTTATCAGAACAACAACAAATGGATCCAGAGCTGACTTTAAAAAAAAAGCAGTTAACAGAGCGCGACAGAGTCAGCGGGTTAAAAGCTAGCAAGAGATGCTTAACAGTAACTTCAGAGCGGACGTGAAGATGGATGGAGTGCACGCGTGTCAACACGGCGCGTGCAAAGGCTATTGCGCAGCAATACTGGCAGAAAGTTAAAAATCTGCACAGTATACAATAATTCAGTGCACTATATGTGGAGATTCAAGATGGCAAGGATGCAGCGATGCCCAACACGTGAAACAGTGTGCAATCAGCGCAGGAAAAAGGGACATTACACAAGAGTCTGCAGAGCTAAAAAGACAAAAGGCATGAAAATTGCTATGGTGACAGAGGACTCGGATGATGAAGCTTCTTTCTTAGGCTGAGTGTCTGATAAAGACACAATAAGTCCTTGGATCACAGAAGTAGATTTGAACAGCCATAGCACAGTTTTTAAAATTGACACTGGTGCTGATGTTACAGCTGTTTCAGAGATGCTGTACAACAATGAACAGTTTGGGAAGCTGACAAAAGTCTTACAAAGACAAGGAGGTACACGTTTAAAAGTCAAAGGTATGTTCACAGCTAACCTTCACAAAAATAGCAAGAACACAAAGGAGGACATCTAGGGCTGTGTCCGAATTACCGCCCTAACCCCTATATAGTGCACTATATAGTGCGGTCGCCATTTTGTAGTGCTGTCCGAATCTACAGTTCAAAAATCGTGCGACTAGAAATTTCCCAGAATTTTCTACGAAAAACCAGTGTGGATCGATGCTCACTCGATCTGCGAATATTGTCCAGACTGCACTGCGTTCATACCAGAATGCATTGCGTGTGACCCACAATGCACTGCGTTTGAATTATTCAAAGATGGTGGACGGTTGCGCGAGAAAGAGGACTTAAGAATGTAAGTATATTTAAAAGAATCAAGTATCTGTTGTAAAATATATTTGTAAATACTTAAGATGATGTGTTTAATATGTTATATTCCTCAATCGAGTATCTACATTGTTTTGAAGCTCATCAATTTCGGTAATGGTAAAGTTAATGCTAACGCGAATTAGCATTGAAGGCTAAAAACAAACGCTGTTGATAGTACATCAAAAAGCAGTGAGTTTTAACCGTAGTCATAAGTTATTAACACATTTTTAAAATGTGTTTATACATGTAAGGACTGACGAGGATGAGGAAAATCTGATTCATCTGTGGATGGAGAAAGATAGCCTGTTTGTTTTCAGTCAAGCTCTTGCCGGATGGGAGTGAGAAACACTTGATAAGATTTGTATTTATTTATCATTAAACTGTAATCGTTGTCATGTTGGGGTAAAGGTTGTTGTTGAAAGAGGAGAGGAGAGGAGGAGAGAGCAAGAAGGGACAAAGAGTGACAGGCGAGTCTGTTAAGCTTACTTAAGTTTAAAATATTGCTCACAAAATGTAACATCTTCGTTGTTTTTGCAATTTGTTTAATAAATGTAGGAACAAAAATAAATTATTTACATGTATTATTTAAATCTGAGAAATTTTTAACAATCTCAAAAGGATTTTCATATAAATATCAGATGTACATACAATTTCGTTTTATTTGTTAACATTTATTTTATATGTTAACAATAATCCTGGTCTTCTAGAGTCATGTGTGTCACAGTTGAAGCTGAAAGGAAAGCAGAGATTTGTCCTCGCAGACGGACGCCACTTTACCCGTCCTACTGGTTCCTGGTGTGGCTCAACATCTGTGGCTCCCAGCAGTCATCCAGTCTGAAGCTGCTCCACCAGATGCTTAATGGTCCTGTGGGTCAACCGAAAGTCTGGTTTTGTGTCGGACTGAGCGTCAGCGTAAAGGGCCAGGACAGAAACCTTTATGTTGGCAAAGCAGTAGAGATGTGGAAGACCCTGTAAAATGCAACAATTATTATTTCATTGAGAAAATTAAATCTGATTATTTGAATGTTTCATTTTATTTTGATGTCTTACATTTTAGTTTATGAAGTATTTATGAATGCTGGAAAATCTTGTGTTTTCTTTTTAGCTGGGTTTTTGGATTTTTATATCAATATTAAAAATTAAAGTATTTTTGTTTGAAACAAGTGATATGGTTTGACTCTGAATAAAAAATACTAAACTTTGAACTCACAAGTGTTTCATGTAGTTAGACTAGACAACTCATAATCCAGTGTTGAAAAAGAATGTTAAGTCTTACCCAGCAGACTGTGTGACCTTGAGCACAATTGGTAACAAATTCTTAAGTTTAACCAAAAAAAAGAACTTTAAGTTTAACTCACAGGTTGTTCATGTCTGGCCAGGGCATCCAGAGGAAATCTTCTGAGACGTCTACTTCTCCTTGCTGCCCCGTGATGCTGCATATATGCTTGTTTTTGGTTTGATCTCATGAAAAACGGTTGAATCATTGCTAGGAACATGGATAGATTCATATTCAAAGCCATTTTCAGTAAGGTGGAAGAGAAAACTACAGAAAAAATATCTCCTAGCAAGAGCCTTTAATCGTTCAGCGGCACAAAAATAAATATTGCCATGGAGTAATGACATGTTTATTTATGAACAAATACATAAAATCTACACCAAATCTACACCATGTTTGTAATTTTATTATTTATAAATCCGCCACATTTTCCATGATCAGAACACAGTACATTCATAAATAGTCTTCGTAAAATGTTTATATTTATTATGTTTTTACTCTGACAAATAGGTGTCATTCGCCGCGTTAAATAGAAGTAGTTCGCCCCCAGGCCAGGTGGTGGTGGTAGTGCGCCACTTTGTTTTCGTGTCAAGCGCCTTATGAACAACACCCGAAAGAGAAAAGTAGTGAGCACGGGTGTCCGAATTGCTTTTAAAATTCAGAGAACTATATAGAGAACTATATAGTGCTGCACTACATAGGCTTTTAGTAGTTAGGGGTTAGGGCGGTAATTCGGACACAGCCTAGGTTGTGAAAGGACTGACTATGCCACTCTTGAGTGGGGCAACAGCTGGTTGCCAGAGTAGAGAACATCATTCCGGACTCGACAGACACTGTTAAAAGGGAAATCCCTGGACTTTTCAGTGGACTTGGAAAATGGAGTGAGAGCACAATATTGTGTTGACACCGAACACTCAGCCTTTTTCTCTGTAAACACCAAGACGCATATCCCTTCACCATTTGCCGACGGTTAAGGAAGAGCTGACCCCAGTAGAGTAGAAGGGGGTCATCTAGAAAGTAGACCAGCCAACTGAGTGGTGTGCACCTATAGTGGTGGTGCCAAAACGCACAGGCAGGGTGAGGATCTGCACTGACCTAAGAGAGCTGATAAATCTGTTTTAAGAGAAAAAAATCATATTCATTCTGTTGAAAACACATTAGGACAGCTAGCTGGAGTCAAAGTCTTTTCAAAGTTTGATGTCAATGCTGGATTCTGGCAGATTCCAATTTGGACAATACTGCTACAATTGTTTGCGTTTTGGAATCTCGTCTGCACCCGAGCACTTCCAGAAATTAATGTCACGCATACTGGAAGGTCTCAAAGGGGGTTTGTGTCAGATGGATGACGTTCTCATCTAGTGAACCACACAAGAAGAGCATGAAAGACTGAGAAGAGCATTATATCATCTCCAAGAGGCAGGTGTCACACTGAATGACAAATGTGAGCTTTAAAAAAGCAGGATTAAATTCTGAGTCAGATTGAAGCATCAGGGATCAGCCCAGACTCTGAAAGGTTAAAGCAATCACCGACATGCAGGAGCCAAACAATGTGAGTGAGATGAGACGTTTTCTTGGAAAGGCCAATTACCTTCGAAAGTTTTTGCCTCACCTGGCATAAAAGACACATCTCTGAAAGACCTTGCCAAAGAAGTCCAGCATGTGGATTTGGGGTTCACAGGAACAGAAAGCTTTTGAAAGTATAAGACCAGATCTGACAACACCCCCAGGACTAGCTCTGTATAAATGCTAAAACACTGGTGTCTGCAGATACTTCTTCCTATAGGATGGATGCAGTTCTCCTCCAAAAACAAGAAAATGATGAATAGAAACATGTTGGGTACGTGTCCAGAGCTTTGAGCAAAAAGGAGCAGAGGTACACTCAAATTGAGAAGGAGGCGTTAGACTTAACATGGGCATGTGAGAGGTTTCAAGAGTTTCTCATTACAAAAAAGTTTTCACATGGATCACAAACTCTTAGTCTCACCGCTGCATTCAAAGAGATTGGATGAACTGCCACCCCGCATACAACGATTATGCATGAGACGATGAGGTTTTCTTTTACCATCTCTCATGTGGCAGGCAAAAACATTACAGTTGCAGATGTTCTTTCAAGAGCTCCTGTTGGAGGGAAACAAACAGTGGTTTGTTGCTTATCTGCAACAGATAAGCAGCTTGGTGTGGAAGAAATCAACTGTGGGGGCAATTATTAGGAAATAGAAGACATACAAGACCACTGATAATCTCCCCCCATCTGAGGCTGCCCGCAAGATCTCACCAAGTGGGAGCAAAATGATCACAAGAACAGTGAGCAAAAGTCCCAAAACCACACGGGGGACCTAGTGAATGACCTGCAAAGAGCTGGGACCAAAGTAACAAAGGCTACTATCAGTAACACACTACACCGCCAGGACTGAAACCCTGCAGTACCAGATGTGTCCCCCTGCTAAAGCCAGTAAATGTTCAGGCCGACCTAAAGTTTGCTAAAGAGCATTTGGATGATTCAGAAGAGAATTGGGAGAATGTCTTGGTCAGACAAAACCATATTAGAACTCTACTCATCATGTTTGGAGGAGAAAGAATGGCAGCAAAGGTAAAGTGATTGGTCAGCATTGTACAGCAAAACTAAATTATAAGTGTTTGGCAAAGTAACAAAGCCCCAAAATGGCATTTTTATACGCTACCGGTAGTTCCACACGGATCAGTACCAGTACCAGTACTGAGTTTTGGTACCTATCCCAAGTTACAACTGAGTTTTGTATGTGTCATTGAGCTCTGTGACAACAACAACCACAAGACTATATCTTCCATGAGATGGCTCTCCTAAGATCTTGATGTTGTTTAGGTACAGAGGTGCTGGGCTCTAGAGGTATTGCCGTCAACAAGCCGTCAAGAGTTTAAGTAGAGCACAACAGTAGAATGCCTAACCGCATGTTTGCTTGTAAAAAAAATAATTTAAAAATGTCTTTCCAGCCTTTGAAACTAATACCTGCATTGCCAAATAAAATTTTTGGGATTTTCACAAAATTGAGAAATATCCATTAATTCCATTATTTATTTATTTTTCCTAAATCTCTACCCTTCACTGCCTTGGATTTCTTCCAAAATCTTGTTGTCCACTCATAATAGAAATGCAAAAGTGCTTAAAGGTGAATCATCACCCGCCTCAGGAGGAAGATTAATGCTTTTCAAGGCCCCATCTGGTTGTCCAAATGGAAAAGCACTACCTGCAGTTGCAAAATGTGGGTGAGTGTTACATTTAGAAATGATCTCAAGGACAACTGCATTGAAAATTAAAAGACAAGAAGAATAGAACGATGGGAGAAACGCAGAGTGTGTTTAGTTAGCGTCAACAGATGGCTGCTTCCTTTTGTCTAATTATTCTCATGAAAGAAGCTTTTCTCACCTCCAGCTCCATCTGAGCACAGATGAGGCAGTTCATGGAGGTTTCATGTTGCTAATTGACAAGTGAACAGTACTTAACAAACAAAGGAAAGTGGTCAAAAAGGTCAGCCATTTATTAGGCAAAAATGTATGGGCAGATGTTCCGTTGATTTACAGCAATATAACAAGGTACATTTGTGAATGTATTGAGAATAAAAAACATCACCTGGTAGGACTTTGAAATTCAGTAATTGGGGAAAGTCAGAAACTTATAATTGCATTAAAAAAAAAATTCAGTGGACAGAAAGTTAATGTGGTTTACATTAGGTGCACTAAGAAATATAGTAATTAGTAACTTGATAGAATCATATCAAGAATCAAAAAGCTGTCATAAAATCTGAGTGAGGAAAAAGGAAATTCAAAAATATCTGCAATAAAAGGCAAAAAAACTGGGTTCCTATGATATGGTCATTTCTTTAATCCTATATTATGTTGTTTTAAATCTATGAAGCAGCAAATCCTTCAACAATATGCACATTGTGCAATTTTGAACAAAGATATTTCTATTTAACTAAAGCACTTTTATGCTTCTATGTCTTATATTTTAAAGCGATCTCTTTTTCAAAGATTATTTCCTTATAATAAAGTTTTAGATTTTTTGCTGCAGTTGACCTAGCAGCTGTCTCAGTATTACAGTTTATCCCAAAGTGACATTCTCCAAACCTGATGATCAGTTCCTTTAACGCAAAAACATCATTCTTTGATCTAAACCTAAACACAGTTTGCAGTCAATTGCAAAACTCGAATCTACTCTTTGCAGAACACATGATACATGCTCACTTTTAAAACACAGTTGTAATTCACAACATACAAGATGCAAAAAATTAACACAAAGAGGAAAACTCAAACTCTGTTCCAACACAACAGTCACCATTAACATATAACTGATCAAAACTGAAGACACTGAAACTGAAAATCAACTCCAGTGAATATAAGAACAGTTCTAGAAAGACTGAGCAGCGTTTAAGAGCAAGACCCCAATCCTGCACCAGGACCTGGACCCAGGCAGAGGACACAAATTTCTGATGAGATCCAGGCCATAGTTATTGACCATATCTTGGTTTATGGAATGACCATGAGGGAAAGGGGTCAAAAGGTATTACGAGAGATAACCATACACACAAGAAAACCTGCTGCAGGCCATGGCTTGTAATGACATTTCAGCTGTGTCTTGTCAAGGCTAAATCAGGCACACAAGATATTTTTCTCCCTGTGTTGTAGCTAGGGTGAACATTGACTATGATGTGAATGGTGGTCCTCTGGTCAGAGATAAGAGGGTGAAGTGGAATAATTGTGAACCCGGGCTTACAGTAAGAAAACAAAAACAAATGCTGAATGTTATTTTACCATTGTAACATTCTTTATAGACTATTTTGAGAATGGTGTCAAGTGTTTTGCTAAATAGTGTGATGTGTTTTGCTGTGTGTTTGTTAGTTTTGATGACAGAGTATTCATTGTGACCTCAAAGTGTCAAGTATCTTGTACGTTTAGCTTATATTTTGAAAATCTTGCATGCTGTTTTGCAATGTAGTGTGTTTGCTGTGTGAGTTTTGACAACAGAATCTTCATTGTGACCTCAAATTGAGCTTTTGACTCAAGAGTTCATTAAGTATTTTGTATATTTCATCTATATTTTGAAAATTGTGTTTGGCTAAATTGTTCTAATGTTTTAGAAAATGAGTTTTAGCAATTGTGAACAACAGTAATAAGATAAAATGTTTAACTAAAAGAAACAACTGTTTCATTTTCACAGCAATACACTGTTAAGATAATCAATTTGAAGGAAAACAATAAGAAATCAGTTGGTATAACAACGCATTCTCCTGACGTGCAAAAAACACATCAAAGACATATTATAAAATAATTGAAACTGACACAGTGGGTCCTTCAAAAGCTGATTTGAAATGGCAGTCTCCAGGATTTTATCTTAAATGTTCATTTTATGGGACACATGTTGAAAAGCAGGTAAGGTTTCATGAAAGATCTTCCATCAAAACAGGGAAACTATAGGATTGAAAAACAGACCCTCCCCCCACACACACACACACACACACACACACACTCCCCTCCGGTTTAACGTTGATGAATACCTTTTCATCTTTTCAGCTCCAGTCAAGCGAATACCTTGACCCCACACTTTTGTTTCCACGGCTCAAGGTTGCTGGATCAGGAAAGATAAAATGTCTAAAACGTAAAATACTTGTGGCAAAATCACTGTTCCTGAAAACATATCCCAATCAAACAGACCTTTCAGCTCAGTGCTCAAATCAGAAGTCAGTATGTAGACACTTTCTTGAACTGTTTAACCCTATTGCACTGGAGGGTCAGCTCCAATGATGACATACTTTTCACTATCGTTTTTCTTCAAGCGTTTATTCAATAAATGCCAGGGAACCCCAATGTCTTTCCAGGCCCCCTAAAAGACTTGATTAATACTACTTCTCCTAAGAAAAATAATGATAAATTGGTGACAAATATAAGACATATAAAACACTTTTTTGGAGTTCCATTTGACTCATCCTCAAACTAATTAAATCAAAGTTGAAAATTGTTCCTTTTTCTTTTTTTTTTAACTTGTTCTGTCCGAGCAAACAGATTAGAGCTGAAGGCTTTTTGTGTTGGACAGGTTTTACCATCACAAAAAGAGGTTATATAGCTTCGAGAAACTAGAGTGTAGATTTGTATAAACCCCTTTTTGTCGTATTATTTTTTATTTATTTGTTACATTTAGTGTGTGTGGGTAGGGAGAGGGGAAGAATGTGAGGGGGGGTGGAAGAGAGTAAAAGGAAAAGAGGTGAAAAGGTGGGGGATACAAGCACTGATTTGAACAAGTTATTATTTTAAGCTGTAACAATTATACCAGATCTGCCGGAAAGACAAATATTACATCAAAGGTGAAAATCTGAAACTAAGATGAGCGAAAAATATCTGTCCATCAATAAACCCTAGGTAAGGAGGAGGGATGAAGCAGACAGGGAGCAGTGTAGCAGTGTGCACGTGCACGTGGGGGTGGAGATACATGCATGCTGCCGACGTGAACCGTGTGTTCATAAGGGGAACCAGATCCTACCCAGCCAGCTAGGAGAGGGGAGGAGAGCCCCCCAGGCCAGGAGCCCCCGCAGCATCCGGACCCAGGCAGCCCGGGAGGGGGGGAGGAGGGGACCGCCCACCCCACCAGCCAGGCACAAATCTGAAATTGAATAAAAAAATTAAGAAAATCAGAGATTTTATTTTTAGGCCACATCGCCCAGCCTTAGTCTGCAGACATAACAGCAAAGAGAACTATAAACTCTGTTTAAACCCAGAATAATGACTGTTAATCAGCAGAAGAAGGAATACCAACCTTGGTCATTCGACAGAATATGGACCCTCTTTTATTTTACTTCACAGCATTACCTTAAAAAAAGAAATAAATGCTTAATCAATACTTGAAAATGGTTGAATTGATTGATTTCTAATGATATTACTTCACTTGCTCCAAAAGTGAAAAAATTGATTCATGATTTTTCCTAATGTAACATACCGTAATGTTGCACATATTTTAACTTTTGTTTGATACTTGATCAAATTTTGCTATGAAGATTTTTGAAAAAGTGTTATGCCTATTTTAATGATATAGTATTTTATTAATCATATACATGACTTTTATAAGTAATATAATCTGCATATATTTTGGATAAATGATCTGCATTTGCCATGTTGATTTCTAAAAGTTATTTTGTACACAATATTTTAAGTAATTCATCTTTGTCAAGTGCTTTATTGATATTTCAGGATTCTTAATTCTGTCTGATAAAGTTATGAACCGGATAATGATAAATCATGTAATAAAAGAGTTATGGTAGAACAGAGGTGGGATTATGTACGTTTGCTTCCTTCCACTCCCCTTCAAGCAATATTTATTAATATTTCTAATTATCCTAAGTTTGGTTATTGTATGAATTGTATGAATGTATAACTGATGATTGTATTGTTTTTGTGTATTATTCTTGAAATAAACTGTTTCAAATCAAAAAAATCAAAATAAAGAGCCAGGTGAACTGCAACACAACCGAATTAACAGTATTTTTGTAGAAAAACAAAACAAAAAAGTTGAAAAGCAACCAATCTGAGCCTTTTAAATGTAAAGAGTGGGCCTTTTCCGGGAATCCCAGGAGAAGGCCCACACATGCATGCGGAGAGTATACAAACTCCACGCAGAAGGGTCCCCCAGCCGGGACTTGAGGTTGGGGCCATCTTGCTGTAAATCAAAGGTGCTAACCACTGCACCCCCATACAGCCACGCTACTATATTATCTCCAGAGGAAGAAAAAAAGTCATTATGCCCAACTCATTTCAGTTTTTCTTTTTTTTCTCACTTTTTCTTTTTGCTGTTCAAGGCCTCATGGGTCACATCAGAGATTGTTAATCAATACAGAAGTTATGGACTTTCTGCAAATAATTGATGAAAAGTTCAAATGACCAATTGTGTTTTAGGAGAACCTGGAGTTGCATATGTGGAATGGACGTGTGTATCCCGGGTCAGTGCCCCACTAACATCAGCAGATTTGGAACACCTGGCTTTTCTTGTTGTGGTGAGGCCGGTTTCCTTTATGAATATAAAGGCTGCATTTCCACTGCAGGTCTTGATGCCCAA
This sequence comes from Oryzias sinensis, assembly GCA_037389245.1. Lineage (NCBI taxonomy): Eukaryota > Metazoa > Chordata > Actinopteri > Beloniformes > Adrianichthyidae > Oryzias > Oryzias sinensis. The sequence goes on along the minus strand of CM074497.1, from coordinate 31,493,390 downwards.
ATCCGATTTTCTGGCTATTTCCAATTTTTTTGACGACCCGCTTACATCATCTTTTAAAAGTGACCCGTATCCGATTATTGAATTTACACTATACAATGCTGAATCTATCAAACGTAGATGTTCTGAGGACTACGTAGCAGCATTTCCGCCTTCCACGGATTTCTTTCGGACTTTTGCATGACTGCGGTTGTCATGGAGGCAACGCAGTGACAGAAGGAGGCGTTGCCTTGGGCGCTCCAGGATGAGGCAGGAGAGGGGAAACGCTGGAGAGGAAGAACGAGGGCTGCTCGGCCGGCTTATGTACTCTCTCTGAGTTTTAAACGAGGAAGTGTTTGCAGATGTTGTTCTGCACTAACAGTTTGATCCAAGCAAAGAAATAAATGGCTTCTAGCCTGTTCCAGAGCAACGGTGTCCCGCTTGATCAGTTACCGTTCGTGTCCCGACCGGGACCGGACTGGAAATAATGAAGCCTGAGGCTGAAAGGTAACAGCTGATGGGGCTCCAGCTGTCCTCGAACAGCAAAATCAGCACACAAAAAGCACCTTAATAAGTCATGTGATCTCAGTCGGTGGTGTCCTGAGTTGCCGTCACTTACCTACGACTTGCATTTACTGGGGAAAATCCGATTTGTCTGCTTACATGGCACACACAAATGCAGGTATCCGATTCGTATCAGATTTATTTCCACATATGAATGAGGCCTGAATCCGATCTGAGAAAAACAGAATCCATGCGGTTTTTTCCTGCTTACACGTTCACCGGTCAAATCTGATCTGTGCCACTTGAGAGGAAAAAATCGGAATCGGGTCACTTGAACCATGCAGTGGAAATGCGGCCATAGACACTTCCTGTTATCCTAGCTCTGGCTGCTTAAAGCTGTACACTATTGGTAAACCCATACCAAAACTTGGTTGATGTCAATTGTCTTGCTGGATCCACAGACGTTTGAACAAACTACTCTTCGGTGAGTTTATACAATCGGGTCACGCATGTAGCAACACAACATTATTGCAAAAGCGCCCAATCTCACAGTAATGCTATGCTATGCTTGTATGGTTAAATATAAAGATTGGCTGAGTACTTTTGGACTGTTGGACTTTTCAACGTTTTTTTTTTTATGTTTGTTGTTTTTTTTACTTGTGCCTGGTTGGCCATTATTTTGAATTCTTTCATTCATTTGTTTTTCTCCATTGATTAAATGCTAATGATAAAAATACACTTATGCTGATGTTTTCAATGATAACCCAAGTCGTTCATTTCAGAAGTGTCAACTGGTAACAAATTTTCAATTTTGTTTTGGTTCAGCAACTTTATCCTTAGTTAAAACCTATAAATACCTGGTATTTGTTTTAGAGGAACATCTTGTATTCGATGAAGGAATTAAAGCAATTCGCTCCCCCCACGGGATGGGTCAAAATACGGAAAAGAATTTCCCCATTGTGGGATAAATAAAGTATCAATTATTTTTATTATTATTATTAGGAGCTGTAATAAATAAAACTAAAGTATGTCGTGACTTGGGCTTTAACACCTTCACAGAATTGTAAAGGTCCTGTGTTTGTCCTGTGCTGGACTATGCACTAAAAAAATATTTCTTTGAATTTACTTGATTTTAATGTGTGCGTTGGTCCCACACAATTGGTATGTGTAGAACCAACACAATGTTCTTCTTTCTCTCAATTAATATTTTTTTGTAAAACCTACTCATTTTAATCATGTTGGATATTTTAAAGGACTCATGTTAGATAGTTTAAAAGAATCATGTTAATTCTATGTGTTAAATATTGAAAATGTAAACCTAGTTTATTGTGCAATGTTATAAATATTTTACCATGTGCAGGAAACTTAATTCTAAACTATAACTTCAAATTGATTTTTAAACATAGTTATGTTTCTTATTTAAAGCTAGCACAAAACTACAGTGTTTTCATGATGTCCTATACTTTAAAGTAGTTTATAGAAACTACCCATGAAAATAGTTTATTTAAACAAATGTTTACTTGTTAAATTGTACTTGATTTAAAATTATTGACTTGCAATCACACAAAGAGATGGCATCACAAAACTATTCTGTATTCAGGACATTCAGAGTCGCCAGAAATTAAGACAGCTGAACCATGTATCAGATTGTAAATACATCAATACGACAGCAAATACATCAGTTTTGTGTGCTCACTAATCCTAGAGAGAGCAAAAACACATTTTCACAGAACTAGATCTTCAGCATATTTATAGAAACAGGCTGATCTGCGATATCAGAAAATTAAGAAATGCATGTTTTGAGTTAAATAAACTAAAATAAAAATGCTGATGTTTTATGTAAACCAAAATTTGGAACTTATATTTTGATAAAAGAAAGTTTTGGTACGGAACTTTATGTTAAACCTTATCTGAGTATGGGTCAGAGATCTATGTGTGCCCAGTTTAGATGTGGTATTCTGCCTCTAGCTTTAGAGACGAGGCGATTCCACGCTGTCCCTGAAGAGAACCATGTTTGTACCCTCTGTCACCTAAATGAAATAGAAAATAAATGCCATTTTTTGTTTTATTGTCCCATCATGATCTGATAAGTGAATTGTTCTCTGGTATATTTTTGTTTGATATGTCAGATTGAAACATTTGTTCAAGTTTAATGTGTTTAAAACAGCAAGTTTTTGTACAAAGCTTGGGAACGTCGTAAGACTCTTTATTTAAAATGAAGGAAAACCTTCCGCCCCCTCCTACTATCACCCTCCTACCCCCCCCCTCTCTTCTTCCCTCCTTTCCTTTTCCGTCAAACCTCTGGTTTGTCTGAAGATTAATAATCCCTGTTGTTAAAGTAAAATATGTCCAACACAAGAGGCCCTCAGCTCTCATCTGCCTGACCAGCTGTTGGACAGGACAAGTTAAAAAAAAAAAAAAATTAAAGCCGCAAGCGGCGTTGTATGGCCCGCAGACCCAACCCGCCTTCTACGCCCAACTCTACGCACCACCGCCGCCCTCACTGCCCACTAATTAAAAGCTAGTCAAGGCTGATTTTGCTTATTATGCTAACTATGCTAATTTGGCCAAAAGTGCTAGCATAGCGATCAGCATCATCAACTGACTCAGAAAAACACATTACCTAAAATGCTAATTATGCTAACTATGCTAGCTATGCTAATGTGGCTAAAAGTGCTAGCATAGCGATCAGCATCATCAACTGACTCAGAAAAACACATTACCTAAAATGCTAATTATGCTAACTATGCTAGTTATGCTAACATAGCTAAAAGTGCTAGCATAGCGATCAGCATCATCAATCGACTCTGTAAAACACATTCCTCCATTGGTGAGAGCTAAATGTCATAAGTTGATAAAAAAAAAAACACTTTTTCTAAAATGGCGGCTTTTCTGTTGATTTTATCTCCATAGGAACCATTTTATGTTTTGGTCCCCTCGGGAGGACGAACAGATTGATGTCAGTTTCAAACAAATCGGTAAAAGTAAACTTTTTGTCGTCCTTAGCAACAGTGGTTTTATGCTAACCACGCCAACATTCCTTATATGTCCATATCCAGTGTTTTTCAATGTATTCTGTTTCAGGCATGAATGCATGCATTCAATTTTCACTGTATTGTATTGAAATGCATGGGAGTAACAGTGCGCCACTTTACTAGCTTGCCACCCCCACACCGTCCAAAATCTACAACTTCTAATTCCAACATTTTTTCCACAGTAGCCTGCCATTGATGCCCAAAAAGTTTCGAGACAATCGATGAAAATTCCAATGACAAGTTTAGGTTTGAATCTGCTGATAAAGGTGTTTTTTATAGAAAATTCAAGATGGCGGCCTTTTCCCGAGGTCAAAGGTGGACTTGCTCTAGCAACATGTGAGTTGAATTTCGTGAAAATTGCTCGAAAAAAAGTTCATTTTCCATATTGTGTAAAAACGCGAAAAACGCAAAATGGCAGATTTTGGCACAAAATGGCCACCAAACCGTAGGTCGTGTCACCATGGCGTAATGATTTCAAAACGTCCTTTGGATATCGCGAACAAGGGTATATTGGTTTCGTTAGTCGATTCTCAAAAAAAAAGTTCCGAATTTTTTCGTTTTTGCCGAGTCGGCACATTTTTTTGTGACGGTTTTTTGCTTACCACGCCCACATTCCTTTATCGATCTTGTCGTGCGTAGCATCGTTTTGTTCAGCGCGGGCCAAGGAATTGCATATTCCGTCTTCACGACATTCCGATGAAAAATGTGCGAGCTAGCCAAGATGGCAACGGTTGCTAGCTCGCCACGCGCACGCCGTTCAAAATCTACAACTTGTAATTCCAACATTTTGTCCAGAGTAGCTGGCCGTTGGTGCCCGAAAAGTTACGAGACGATTGATGAAAATTCCAACGACGAGTTTTCGTTTGTATCTGGTGCTAAAGGTGCTTTTTTGAGAAAATTCCAGATGGCGGCCTTTTCCCAAGGTCAAAGGTCAACGACACTTCTGGGGTGTTTGTAGACTGGAGCTGGCAGCAAGTGTGTGCAATTGCGTGAAAATCGTTCAAACAAAAGTGTCTTTTCCCCATATTGTGGGAAAACACGAAAATCGCCAATTCTCAGAGTTCGCCACAAAATGGCCGCCAAGCCGTAGGTCGTGTGGCCGTCCCATAATGATTTCAAAACATCTTTGGGATATCCCCGACACGTGTGTCTTGGTTTCGCGACTGTATTTTGAAGTACATTTTGTTCGGCCCCATACGCGATTTTCGGCCCATTCATTTTTTTGATGGGATCGCTGGCCGTGATGTCATCGTCTTCGGGGGGGTGACGTTGACTTTGTGGAAAATTCATTTGCAATTTATCCCAGGTGTGTGCACATTTTGGTGACTTTTCGAGCATGTGGCGGGGGTCAAATTCTCACTGAAAGGCGGCGAAGTCGTCGTTCCAACTGCGAAAACAATATGGTCCTTGCAGTCAGTGACTGCTGCTGCGGGCCATAATAAAAAATAAAATGAAGGAAAACCTGTCTGTTTATTGTTTGTGTCTTTGTGGTTTGAGCACCTTTGGTGCTTGACACTAAAATAAATAAAAAATCATCAAAAGTCATCATCATCACAATTACTGCACTTCACCAATTTATGTCTGCGGTCAGACCAGAGGACTTCATCCACATCACAGACAATATTCACCCTAGCCACACAAAAGGAAATAAAGTGATCTTGTGTGCCTGATCTAGCCTTGACAACACAATTGAAATGTCATTTAAAGCGGTGTTCATTGCCTGCTGTAGTTTTTTTTGTGTGTCTATGGTTCTCTCATAAACTATCTAATACTAGGCAGAATAAACATATTTTGCGTTAAAGCAACTGACCATCAGGTTTGGAAAATGTCTCTTTGGGATAAACTGTAATACTGAGACAGCTGCTAGGTCAACTGCAGCAAGAAATCTAAAACTTTATTATCAGGAAATAATCTTTGAAAAGGAGATCTCTTTAAAATAAAAGACATATAAGCATAAGTCTGTAGTGTTTTAGTTAAATAGAAATCTTTTTGTTCAAAATTGCACATTTTGCATATTGTTGAAGGATTTGCTGCTTCATAGATTTAAAATAACATAAGATTATAGAAATTACCATATCAAAGGAACCCAGTTTTTTGCCTTTCATTGAAGACATTTTTGATTTTTCTTTTTCCTCACTCAGATTTAATGACAGTTTTTTAAATATGATTCTATCAAGTTAGAATATTACTATATTTCTTAGTCCACTGACAGTTTTTTTTTAAATGCTATTTTAAGTTTCTGACTTTCCCCAATTACTGAATTTCAAAATCCTACTGAGTAATGTTTTTTATTCTCAATACATTCACAAATGTACCTTGATATATTGCTGTAAATTAACGGAACATCTGCCCATACATTTTTGCCTAGTGAATAGCATGGTGTAGGCGGACGTGGTGCAGTGGTAGGGCGTTCGACCAATGATCGTAAGGTTGCAGGTTCGATTCCTGCCTTGCACAACCATGTGTCGAAGTGTCCTTGGGCAAGACACTGAACCCCTCCGTGCTTCTGGTGGGAGGTTGGCGCCAGTGTTTGGCAGCGGAGCGGCCACCAGTGTGTGAATGTGACTGGGGACTGTGACTGTAAAAGCGCTTTATTCTTGTAGGTAGAAAAGCGCTATATATGTATATGCCATTTACTTGCCAATTAGCATTAGCAATAGTTTTCAGCAAAGAGTAGATTTGAGTAGAGTTTTGGAAATTGTGTGTTAACTGCAAACTGTGTTTTAGGTTAAGCTCAAAGAGTGATGTTTTAGAATTAAAGAAATTGATCAACAGGTTTTGAGAACGTCACTCAGTGTTTTAACAATTGGACGAAACTGTAAAACAGGACAAATAGTCAATCCACTATTATATTTATTAAAACAGTTGAAAGAGGAACCATTCACAAACACAACAGTATGGTACCTCATCATGCTGCTTTACAATTTCCTCACACAGTCTGATTTGTTAGGATTCTCATTCTTCAATCAATATATTTTTAAAGAAATGACTAGCATTGGTGGATAAGCTATTCTTAATGTTATGGCACCCCCAGCAGACACAACAACCTAACCCTAACCCTAAAAGTCTAGTGCAGGGGTCGGCAACCCATCGTTTCGAAGCCACATGTGGCTCTTTCATCCATCTGTTGTGGCTCCCTGTGACTTTGGAAAATAATGAGTATTTTATAATAATTAAATTTTATTTTAGTTTTTCATTTTTCATGGCATTTACAAAGGCGCTGATGGCTCCGTACGAAGCGCGAGCCACGTAAAAAACAGCTTCGTAATGATCTCGTATTTATCGGGCGAGACCTGCAGAGCTGATAGCAGGAGGAGGCACGCGGGGCGGCTTCAATAAACACTCCGATCTTCTGCCGGGAACTTGACATGCCGTGGGGCAGAGAGCAACTCGCTAATGACAGGCTGAGAGTTGGCGCCAGTGTTGCCAGATAGAGTCACAGTTTTCCAGCCGAAAAGTCATCTGAAAACCGCCAGACCCAGCCAAAAACCTCCCAACACAAGTTTTGATTATGTTTTTTTTCCCGTACTGGACTGATAAAATGAAAAAAAATTCTAAATAAAAGATAGTTCAGACTAATAATAAAATGTGTACAATGTTGAATATTTCTTCAGCGGGCCGCCTTCTTTCATTCATTTGCTTAACCCGCTCTATCACCGCCATAACCTGCGACCGGCTCTTTCATCCGTGTGCGGCGCAGGAGCGCCCCGACCACCGTATTTTGGGCTCTCTGTGTCGGACACACTGAGGAGCGCTGGGGAAACAACTCTCAGCTGCAGAGGATGTGAACAGGTGAACAGGTAGAGAGGAAAAGCAGGTAAACAGGCGGAGGAGGGGCTTTGGCTTCAAACTCAGTCAGAGATGGAAACACGGGCGTCAGATTGAGACGCAGCTTTTCCTGTGGGAGTTGAAGCAGAGACTTTCTCTGGGATGATTTTATGAACCCAAACATGGAAACATGATTACCAAGTAGAACTCTTCAAAATAATAATCCTGATCTCTCCACATTCTCAGTGTCTACCATGCATTGATAAACACATCGCTCCATTTAGCCATCAGACCAGAACCAGTAGCTCCTCCCACACGCAGTATCATCCTTTAAAGAACATAATGTGCATTTGCAGCGACGTATGCTTCAGACGATGTCCGATTGGCCAATCTACATGTCAATCAAGTCCCTTACTTCTCAGTGAGGATTTTGATTGGCTGGTGGATTTTAAAGAAGTACTTTTTTTTTTTTAATCTTTTCTGGCCCGCGATCTACACTCATGTCATTGAAGGTCGACCGGTAGATCGCGATCGACGTAATGAGCACCTTTGAATAATATATACATGCATAATATATATAATGATGTCAAAACGGGTTGTGGCTCCGAGTGCTTTCTTTTTTATTAGGGGCGGTCCCAAATGGCTCTTTGAGTAAAAAAGGTTGCCGACCCCTGGTCTAGTGGGTGTTTACATTTTTTTTTTCATCAACTTAGCAGAAGCCTTATTAAACTCCATCCATTTTTGCTCTGCAACACTACCATGAAAGAAAATGTTTAAGAGATATTTATTTGATTTTATAAAGAATAAATAAAATTATGCATGTAAAAGTAATGTTTAATCATTTAGCCCCCATTTATCGATTATATATTATACAGAAGGCTAAAGCATTTCTGGTAAAAGACAAAATATCTTTTGTTTGATCAATAATTAAGCTTTTTTTTCTAATCAAACAAATTGATTAAGTGGTTAATCAAAGAAAATTACAAAGCTATTATAAACTCAGATTAACCAGTTCAAGTCGGCATGTTTTCACCTGAATGACTTCTGGCAGTAGAGATAAAAATAAATTAAAAGTTGAAGGCTTCATTAATTATTTGTAAAGTTATTATATTTAGATTACTTTCATGTGAGCAGGCACTCAAGTAAATCCAGTAAAAAAAAAAAAAAAAAGCAATCAGTCTCCAGGGGAGCCAGGCTTTACTCTGGAGAATTATTTGTGCAGCTAAAGATGAAAAACAAAAAATACAGAAAATTTTCAGAAGGACCTCACAGCTGCCACGGAGAATAGCTAGAGAAAAGGATCAAGGAGAGAGTAGTTTTAAAAAGGCCTTCAGTTATTCAAGGTGAATCAGTTCTTCCTTGTGCACCCACAGGTCTGTTTAGCTCAGTGTTTTTACTGACTTCAAAACTGTAAAATTTAAAAGGTGACCTTATTGCAGTATAAATTAAAAACATAAATATCTAAATAAAACAAATACTCAATGACTTTTTCATGTGATGTGCTGTCATAGAAAATAATATAATCATATGATGACTAACAAAATTGAAAGAATATTATCTGGTTAAAAAAGGAACGTTGCATGGTAAAGAACTGTCTACTCATTCTCCAAATACTGCAGCAAGAGCAGTAGTGGTAGTGTTGACTTCTTTGTGAACTAGCCTGTTTCAAAAAATAAAAAAGAATTTTTGCAGACCAGCTTGAGAAGTCTTAAAGCAAATCCCAGCAACAAAACAAGTAGGCCAAAAGAAACTCAAATATTTAAAGCTGTCATAAACTATATCATCATTGTAGAAATCTTTGTTGACTATAAGCTAATCAAACAACAACCCAGTTCTGAGGATTGTTTTTTTCTGTTACGTTTACTGTTGTTTAAGTGAGACATGATTTAAAAATATACATTATTTTACTGGGTGGTACTTTATGGTACATTTATGTCTAATTTATGTCCTAATTTATGCCCAGTTTTGATAGAATATTTAGACAGAATATTTCTGCAGCAGTTCTGGATTAAATGACACTTTGCAAATTTGCAACAAACTACGTGAAGGGGTTAAACTGTAGAGTCTCAATTTACTTTTGTCCACTTAGTCTTTCAGTGTAAAAGTTTTTTTTTTTTTTAGAAAATTATATTTTTTATAAAAAGGGGGAAAAAGTTTTCTTTTTTTATTTGTGAAGCTCAAATATCTCTTCACCAATCTTGTTTGTGTAGAGCTTATCAATTTCACAAGCTAAATAAACAAAATGCATATGCATTTTTTTTAAAGACAATATAATTGGACGTTTCACTACTATCACTTTTGTGGGGTTGAAAAATAAGTATTAGCATGTGAAAAGTCTTAAAACTCTTCTTTCGTATCCCAGCCATTTCTAACACCACAAGGAGCTTTTTCTAAAGCAAAACACAGCAGAAATGAATTGTACAAAGCAAGTTGGCAGGGAGCCAAAGGCAAAGCGAAGTAAATAGTGTAGTGTTTGATTTAGTCGCTCCCACAGCAGAGTGGGGAGCGACAGCTTGTCGGGTTTTAGACACATTGTTGTTGCTAAATGAAGCGTCTATATTGGAGGCGAGGCTTCTGTCAGTGTGGCTCTGAGGTTAAGGGAGGGGGTGTCTCTGCAGACTTAGGTTAGTGTGTTTACACTTGACATGACTCAAGAGTAAAAACGATGAGCAGAAAACCCTCTGGTTATTTTGAAATGATAAGAAGTGGCAGGAGTTGTCAAGAATTGTGCTCTGGGAGTCATATAGCTCAGTGGTAGGTGGGTGCCACTTCACTTTAACAAATTCAGAATATAGATGAGACAAAGCATTAGGCCACCCTATCTGTCACCTCTCTGGAGACAGAAGCTCGTTAAATAAACAGTTGGAGGAGGGATCAGTGCCTGTCACATGCTGTGCCGGTGAAATTAGGATGGATCAGAGAGAAAAAGATCTGATCTGACAGGCGACAGGGATGCAAGCACCCTTCTCCTGGCTCTGATAGAGCTCCCTTGACCCTGTTATAGGTTCAAACGTGGCTGTCTCATCCATTCTGCACAAATGTCAGGCAGGTCCTACTTCCTTTCACCTGTTCAGGGGAAATTATTCTAACACAAGCAGTCATCTTACATAGTTCATGCTTTACCTGGACCTATCAGTATTAGTCATGTGTCTTTGCAATGAACCAACCGAATATAAAGATGACATTATCCTTGATGGTAAACATTTTTCCTGTGACAGAATACATTCTTTTCCACCCTAAGCTGTAAATATTTTGTCTTTTATTAAAACGGTACTTTAAGCAGCTCACTGAGCAACACCCCACCCCCCTAGACTTAATGTATATGGGGTGAACATTGCCTGTGATGTGGATGAAGTCTTCTGGTCTGACCCACAAAGAGAGAAGATGGTGAAGTGCAATAAATGTGAACCATTTTTAAGATATGGTAAATGATGTGTACCTATATAAGATTATCTTCTTAGAAAGCTAAAGTGCTTTACAGTTACAGTCCCATTCACTAATGCTCACACACATTCATACAATCATGGCAGCTCAATGCCTAACGCTGGTGCAATCCTATAACAACTGGCAAAATTTTGGGGTTCAGTGTCTTGCCTAGGGACCCTTTGAGAAATGGGCAGACAAGTCAGGAACTGAACCTGGGATCTTCCAATCAAAGGGCCTGCTGCTCTACTTCTGCACCACAACTGCCTCCAATACAGTGGTGGACAAAATTGTTGGTACCCCTCAGTTAAAGAAAGTCCATAATGCTCACTGAAATGAATTGAAAAGTTCAAAAGTAACAATAAATTAAAATCTATTGAAAATTAAATAATCAAAATCAGTCATTACTTTTGAGTTGTTGATTAACAGAATTATTTAAAAAAACAAACTAATGAAATAGGGCTGGACAAAAATGATGAACATAGACAACAGAAAGCGATGGAGACACTGAAGCCCCTGATTTTGATAATTTAATTTTCAATACATTTTAATTTATTGTTACTATTGAACGTTTTAATAATTTTCAGTGAGGAGTGTGGACTTTCTTTTATTTTTTTTTAACTTGTCCTGTCCAACAGCTGGGCAGACAGATGAGAGCTGAAGGCCTCTTGTGTTGGACATATTTTACTTTTACAACAGGGGTTATGAATCTTCTGACAAACCAGAGGTATGTCTGAATAAACCCCTTTTGTAATTGAGGCCAGACTTTATACATTTTACTTTTTTTTTAAATTCTTTTGTGTTGGACCGGACGGAAAAGGAAAGAAGGGGAGAAGAGAGAGGGATGTTAGAAAGAGGGGGATAGGAGGGTGATCATAGGAGGGAGGGGAGGGGGGTAAAACCATGAAGCATCTTAACCCTTGTGCTATCTTAGATGACCCCACCCTTACATTGACGTGTTCTCCCCACCATGACAAAGGTGGATAAAGGTGGAAAGATTTCATGTAATCCATGGACACCAGTGAAGATCACAAATCATTGAAGAAAAAAGGTTCAGCGCACTGTCTGGTGGGTCTAGATGACCCCACTCCCAATGTTAAAGTGGCTAAGATAGCACAAGGGATAAAGCAACAAGCTACTGGATGTTTATCATTACAGTAAGGTACAGTTAGAATACAAATCTCAAAGGGGCGGGGCCTGTCCAGACACACACTCAAATGTAATAAACACACCTGTTAGCTGCAAAAATGTCCCCATGTCAACATGTACACAATACAGAAAGTGTTCACACACGCACACTTATGCCTACAAGCCAACTAGTGTGAGATATTTCATTCATTCACGCAATTTGTTAGTGCAAAGGTGAGCTAACACCTGTGCTCAGTTGAGTGTTTGGAAAATGGATGATGGAATGTGGAAAGCAGGAGGGAGAGCAACCAGCCACACCCAGACCCCTGCTGCAGCAGCCGCGGCAGCCAGAAGCCCCCAACGCCACGCGGCAGCAAGCAGGCAGAAAACAACCGCCACCGGGCGCCCACGCCCGCCACCCAGGTCAGGGCCAGCAGGACCGCCGCAAGGCCCCCAGAGCCAGAGAGCAGGGAGGCATGGGGGGAAAGAGAGCGCCGCCCCAGCCCAACCAGGAGGGCAGCCCCCCTGCCAAGCCGGAAGAGCCCAACTCCATACGGCAACCATGGGAGGGGGACCACTGCCAAGTAGTCCCCCCCCCCAAGGCTCAACGCAGGCTAAACCCCCCACCTCCTCACCCTAATATGAGATTATATGAGGAAGGGGGTAAGTTAGGGACAGCTGGGAGACTGTCCCCCGGTGGTCAAACAGCCAGCCCCCCCAGCAACGCGTCCAGAACCCCCGGGCCCCATCCCGAGGCGCCGACGCCCCAGGCCCAGCACCACCCACCCCACACAGAAAGGGAGGAGCCAGGAGTGCCCCCCCCGGAGCAAGCCCAGGCCCCCACCCCCAAATGCCGGCCCTGGGAGAGCTCGGCCAGGCCTCGACAGGACTGAGGCCGCCAACCGGCTCGGACAACCGCCGATAGCCCCAGGGTGTGGACTTTCTTTCTTTAACTGAGGGGTACCAACAATTTTGTCCACCACTGTATTACCTAAATGCCAAACAAATGCATGGAAGACACGGATGATAGTTATTTTTAAGAGCTGTACAAAAGCATCAGTAATCGTGTCTATATTGTCTGGGTTCTTGAGATAATTTAGAGACTCTCCCAGTACAGGGAGCTTCACTCCTGCTGTAGGAGCTGTGCCTGAATGATGGCAGTTTCCTGTGATGATTCAGTGTTTCTATGACACAGTTTGACTTGCTTTACTGCCTTAACTTGGGAGGGGAACAAATAGTAACAAGAATAAAATTAGAGGTCATTTTTATTATTGTCTTAATGAAAATAACAAAACTATCATAAAATTCAGAAGGCCCGTGCAGGCAGCTTCCCCATGCCACAGATGCTCTATGTCTAGCCTGCGATGCGCCTTGGGGGGGGGGGGGGGGCTACTTGGCAGTTGCCCCCCTCCTATGGTTGCCGTATGGAGTGGGCCCCCCCTCTTTCGGTTTTATTTGCACCTTAAGACATGTAGGGTCCTTGGTAGGGGGGGTGCTTGGACATCACTGCCAGCAAGCAGCAGATGTCCTCCTGGCACCCTACCCGCCAATTTTAACTGCGCCTTAGACATTTAGGGCCCCTTGGTGGGGAGGGTGAGGGGACATCACTGTGAGTAATCAGGAGATGTCCCCTTAGTGCCCTACTCGCCAATTTTAACTGCACCCCCCTAGTACACACATCCCTCCCCCTTCAATATATACATTCCAACATAAACACACACACAAGCACACACACACCCTCTCAAACACACATACACACACACACATTTTGCAAGGAAGGTGGGACCTGGGTCCATCTGTCCCCTACCCCTCCCCTGGTGGGGGGTGCTGGCCCCTTGGCGGCCAGCACCCCCCGCCAAACAGTGGCCGAGCCTGGTCGGGCCATATTTACAACACCCCTTGTGGGCCCCCTTTTTTCCCCGGGGTTCCCCCCCTCCTGGGCAGGGGCGGCGGGCCCCTGCCTTGCTCCTCCCTGTACCAACCATGGGGCCGGGTGGGTGGCTGCCTGGAGTGCGCAGCGGGTCTCCCTTGGGGGGTCCTGGCTCGTACCTGGGGTTGGGGCGGGGAGATGCCCGGAACTCCTGGGTGGTGGTGGGGTGCTCGTCTGGGGCTGTGGGCGTCCTTCTCCGGTGGGGGCCTGCGTTGGGCTCTCCCGGCGTGGTGGGGGGCTGTTTTCCTGGTTGGGCTGGGGCGGCGCTCTCTTTCCCTCCGCGCCTCCCTGCTCTCTGGCTCTGGGGGCCTCGCGGCGGTCCTTCTGGCCCCGGCCTGGGTGGCGGTCTTGGTTGCCCGGGGGGCGGTTATTCCCTGCCTGTTTCCGTGTGGCATTGGGGGGGATTCCGGCTGCCGCTGCTGCTGGGGCGGGGGTCTTGGGGACTTGATGGCTGGGCACTCTCCCTCCTTCTTTTCACGTTCCACCATCCATTTTAGAAGAACATAAACACTCACCTGAGCACAGGTGTTAGCTCACCTTTGCATTAACAGTTTGCATGATTGAATGATTGAATATTTCACACTAGTTGGTTTTAAGGCATAAGTATGCGTGTGAACACTATCTGTTTTGTGTACATGTTGACAGGTGGACATTTTTGCAGCTAGCAGGTGTGTTGATAACATTTCAGTGTGTGTGTGGACAGGCCCCGCCCTTTTTGTACTACATTTGAACCTTACCGTAATGATAAACAACCAGTAAACTTGTTGCTTTATGCTGCTTCATGGTCTTATCCCCCCTCCCCTCCCATTATCACTCTCCTACCCCCCTCTCTCTCTAACATCCCTCTCTTTTTCCCTTCTTTCCTTTTCCGTCCGGTCCAACACCCAAAATTTTCAAACATGGTTGAAATTAATAAAGTTTGGCCTCAATTACAAAAGGGGTTTATTCCTCTGGTTTGTCTGAAGATTAATAACCCCTATTGTTAAAGTAAAATATGTCCAACACAAGAGGCCCTCAGCTCTCATCTGCCTGCCCAGCTGTTGGACAGGACAAGTTAAAAAAAAAAAACAAATAAAAAAAAGCAAAGTCAGTCCAGCCCCATGGGTACTGTGACAGGCTTGCGACCTTTCCAGGGTGTACCGCGGCATTGCCAAACAGTAGCTGGGCCGGGCTCCAGCAACCCAGGGATATAGCAGGTTAAGAAAATCGAGGATGGATAAACCATTATTGTCCTGAACTTCTATTCATCCATCCTTGTTAGATTGCGTTCAACCTGCTGATCGAGTCACTAAACATATTACTTGCCCAAAGCTGAGTCCCTTATTAGTTTAGGTGATGCAGCAACCTCACCAAAGTTGAAATATTTAAAATCTGGAATTTACCATTCTGCCTAAATTGCGCATCCAGATGCAGGAAAGAGCCTCCCGCAGCATGACAAATTCCACTCACCCCTCCCACCCTGTGTTCTCCCTGCTCCCCTCAGGCAGGAGGCTCCAGAGCATAAATAGCAGGACGAGGGTGTATCATACGACTGCACAAAAATCATACGAACCTGTGCAATACTCTGTAGGAATTTCATCATATCATGACTTCCTTTCATTATCCCACTGTAAACGTTTTATCCCTGTGGTGAAATGTAAACAAAGAATCTTCCTGAATATTCCTGAAGACAAAAAATATTGTTTTGCTGTTAAAAGTTTTTTTTTAACCATCATTAATCCTTTCACACATCCTTTGTTTTTATTTTAATTTAGTTTTTTTTTCTTAACTTGTCCTGTCCGAAAAGTGAGCAGACAGATGAGAGTCGAAGGCCTTTTGCGTTGAATAGGTTTTAATATTACAAAAAGAGGTTATGTATCTCCGGATAACCAGGGTGTACATTTTTATTTTTTTGTTACACTTTAACTTTTAAGTGTATATATTTATATGGGAGCCAGTTTAGCTTGTGCTAAAGAGCGAAAGAGCTAAAGGACTAAAAACAAGACAGAAAACACGGGCATGCTGAATTCAAGAATAAAGTCAAAAAGAATTTGAAAGACTACAGTGTGGATTTAACCCTTGTGCTATCTTAGATGACACCCCACTTACATTGACGTGTTCTGCCTACCATAACAAAGGTGGATAAAGGTGGAAAGATTTCATGTAATCCATGGACACCAGTGAAGATCACAAATCATTGAAGAAAAAAGGTTCAGAGCACTGTCTAGTGGGTCTAGATGACCCAACTCCCAATGTTAAAGTGATAGGACAAGGGTTAGGAGAAGATATCCTTCAAAAACTGCTAAATAAAAATACGGAGATAGAGGAGGCTCATTAGCGGATAACTGATCTGGAGTCAGTTTGCTTGAAAATGAAAGAAATACAGTTGACGGTTATGGAGACAGTTTTAAAAAAATATACAAAAAAAGAATAAAAAATAAAAAAAAAAGCCAAAAAAAATTGTCAATTTGGAAAGTTGCTCTAGAAGAAATAATGTTTGGATTTACTGCATTCCTGACAATGAAGAGGGGGGGGGGGGGGTCCATCATCAACTCTGTGATTAAACTATTTAACAAATAGGCTACCTGTCTCTGCCAGACTGAACAGTGCTGCAAATCCAATGAGCTTGCTAAACGAGTGCTGCTTCCCAAACCCGCTGTCATGACTGGACCAAGGTCAATAATATTGAACTTTCTAGAGTTCTAAATCAAAGAGCTGGTGCTTCTTAAAATGTGGCGGCAGAAGATACAAATAAACCACAAAGGACTCTACTTAGACAGCAATTATGCTGTCTCCATCATGGAGAGACATAGGTGTTATGGTCCCTTTAAAGCATCACTGAAAGAAAATAATTCTGTTCTAGACGCCATAAACAAAAATTTGCCAACAATTGGCAAACTACAAAATGATGGTAGGGGAAAAAAACATTTAGTGATTGGTACATGATTTTGTTTTGTACAAATGTACATGAAGGTCACAGATCAACTTAAAATAAATAAATTCAAAATTCACTAGACTTTTCAGAAGAGAAAGAAACACAATAGGAACATCTACACAGCCAATAGAGAGTAAACAATTGTTTCTTGTTAACCAAATTGAGAGTTTTGTCATGACTAGTGGACGAGGCAGACCCATATGCTGGAACCCGGAAGAAGACACTGGTAAGTGAGTGGGTAAGTAATAGGATTTATTTTACTGCCGTTTCATCTGGCGTGGTAAGGAGTCGTGGCGTGGCTGGAGGCTCTGGCGTTGTTTGGATTCTTGGCGTGGCTGGAGATCTTGACGAGTTCAGGATTTGTGGCGTGACTGGAGTTCCGGCATTTACAGGATGCGTGGTGTGGCTGGAGATCTTGACGTGGATTTAGTTTTCTTGGGAGTTTCAGGAACGTAGCGGCTGCTAGTGGAGACATCTGACTCAGGTGACACTCGTGCCTTGAAGTCCTGAGGCAGGAGAGCAAACTTAGTGCAGAACCAAAACATAGGAACCAGACATGAGTCTAAAGACCAGACTAGGCACCATCAGGGGCAACAAACTGGCGATGAATGTTGGAGCTGGGTCTCCTTATGAAGAGCTGAGGCTTGATGAGGTGATCAGTCACAGCTGGTAGAGTCAGGAGCAGAGCAGAGAGGGGAGGGGGAGGAGAACTGACAGAGGCACCATGACCAGTTTAGCCTTTGTAAAAATAAAACTAAGAAACATGGACATTCTTATTCATCAGGAGGTCAGGATTGTTCCAAGTGGGTGTCAATTTACTTGGTGTAGAAGAGAAAAAATCATTTAAAGGAGTTTCCACCATGCTGTTAATGTAGCTTTACATTTAAATCATACATACCGCTTAATGGAACTGCTAATAAATGTAAAATCTGAGAGTTTAATAACTTCACATAATGACCATTCTACATCCATCCATGAGTGGGCTGATGGGCTATTATGATACCATTTTAAAACAAACTGTACTCTATGATCAAGGAAGTAGTTGTTTGGAAACTTTAAGCCAGTGAGAGATTTAGCATTTTTCAAAGTTTTTAAGACAATTTTTGGTGGTTTCTTTTTGAATAAAAACTTGAATATGGATGTATTTAATATTTTAAACCATTTTACAGATGGTTGCATAAGGATGATAGAAAACATGTACCGTAATTTCCGGATTATAAGCCGCTACTTTTTTCCTGCGCTTACAGCCCTGCGGCTTATTTAGTGACGCGGCTAATTTATGGATCTAATTGGCCGACGTCATGTACGTACTTTCGGACTCAGTGAATGGTTTGAATTCTCTATCTAACACTATGCATAAGTTATTTGTTTGTTTTGTTTTTTACACACCTGTAAGCAGCCAAACAGCATGGACCTGACTTCAGGTCTTAGACACTTCAGTCATGGTTCAACAAAACGAAACACGCATGCCCGGCCGCATCCCAGAATCCTTTGGTGCCATTAGACCCAACGTGCACGTGATCGCCGCTACAATATCATGAGGCTTTTAAGTTTAAAGCAGCGTTAAAAAAATCCACCATCACCAACGGGTTTGGAAAAGCCGGTCAGCTGCGTGACGGAGAGAACAGCGCATGCTCAGAAGTGAATTTACCTCTGAGTCATAGCGCTTTTCAGTCGCTGCTGCTTTATTTTACTGGTGTGTTTTTAACCAGCCCTGTTACTCCCATAATGCTGCCGCGACACAAGCTGTTCCCGTTCACCCCTCCATCCACTGTTGCTCCTTGCTCATTCTTAAACACGTGGCAAACCGGGCGTTGGCCCCGCCTTTAGCCCCTAAGACTCATGGGAAATGGGGGATCGCGGATGTAAATTTCCTCATCATAACTGAGGGATATAATGTTGATTATATTGTTACTGTTTGTATATTTGTATGATACCTAGATTGTCAATAAGTTAAAAAAAAAAAACTAAAAAAAAAATAAAATAAAAAACCATAACTGAGGAACTTGTGAACAGAATAGAGGTCCATGCTGTTTGGCAGTTGTGGGTATACTCACACATGTGGGCCTGAAGTAAGAAGAAAGAAGAAAGTGCTACTTTCTGTCACACACCTAGGTGTGTGAAATTTGTTCTCCGCATTTGACCCATCCCCTGGGGGAGCGGTGAGCTGCAGACAAGCCGCGCACGGGAGGCAGTAGCGTTAAGGGTCTTGCCTAAGAACCCTCACTGGGTGAATTGCTCGCCATTGATATGGTAATAGCCCCCAGTACCATTGCTTAAGGCTGACCCCTCTCACAGTGTTCTAATGAATCATACTCTCTCCGGGAGTCAGGATATGCTTTGGGATGTTAATGCTGCCGAATACATAAAGCTTGTACTCCGACGCGGCTTGTGTATGTACAAATCTAGTCAAACACGTGAAAATACGTGGATGCGGCTTGTAATCGGGTGCGCTTTATAACCCGGCATTTACGGTAGTTAATTTTCGACTGGGTGAGTAAGTAACCATACCCTGATATTTAATATTCCCTGATTTTAATGGTATATTTAATGGTTGCTCCAGGGAGCCGGTTTAGCTCGTGCTGGTTTGCGGCGCCTTCCGTCCGGGAAACCTGGGTTAGAATCCGGGCTGCTCCCTGTTCCCTTCTCTCTACTTCTCTGCCGGTCCCAAGCCCGGTTGCTTTGAGAAGGGTGCGTCAGGAAGGGCATCCGGCGTGAAACATTGCCAAGTAAACCATGCGACTTGTTCGCTGTGGCGTTCCCTGATGGGAAAAAAGAGAAAGAAGATTTAAAGTTGGCTCCACTTTACCATTGAGTGGAAATGGGACTGATTTACTCCATACACTAGGGTACTCACAGATTGATGAAAAGGTGTCAATACTTGCCACTGCTCTCGAGATTGAAGGTTATGAGTGTTGGAGAGAGCAATTATTCATCTACATAAAGACCTATTTTTTGATGGATGTCTTTTGTTTTAATTCTCTTTATTTGTTATGTCTGCCCCCCTCTCAAGGCAATCTTCTGCTAATACATGTCACCTGTCACTGTGCCTATTTAAACCAGCTCCTGAAACACAGTCTTGCAGAAAATTCTCAGCTTAACAGCAACGGCTATAAGTACCCAAGAACCTGATCATTCTATCCTGACCTAACCTGTTTCTGCTCCACAATTTATCTGTTCCCCCTGTCCCTTTATGTTTACCTTACCCCATTACATGTGGATTGGATTATTGTGTACCAGACCCTCTTTCAGCCTTGGACCTGCCTTTTGGATCATGGACCAAATCCTCCTGTTCCCTCCATGCACCTTCTGGAGAGTCCCCTCCTCCTCTCCCTGCTGTAGGTTTACTCACCCTGAGGGAAGATCACCAGTAACTACTCTATCTTAATGACAGTTAGTCACAGAAAATTCTTAGAAAGAACCCTTCTTCCTGTTGGCCACTGCTCACCTGTTCCCACTGATTCCTGGACCTCCTGGTCGCTGGAGGAAGTCGCTACCTTGACTTACTTGACTGCTTGACTTCTCGCGTTTCAGATGAAGAACTCTGTCATTTGTTTTTAGAACAGTCATATGAACATGTCATTAAATATGCCGGATGGCCGGATGCCACGTATCTCAAGGTGCTGAATGAATGTGGGGACAACATGCACAGATTTGACTTTCTCAAGCCTGGATATCTCCAGCCTCATCGATAAACTGGAGAGGACAATGTGTGCGCGATGAAGTAAACCATGCAGCTACATGCTGACATCAGTAACAGTCTTCACGCAGTGACATCTGATGTGGATCGGTGGGTGATTGCGCTGGAGTGCTGTACAGTGCCTTGCGAAAGTATTCGGCTCCCTTGAACTTTTCAACCTTTTACCAAATTTCAGGCTTCAAGCATAAATATATAAAACTGATATTTTCTGTGAAGAATCAATAAGTAGGACACAATCATGAAGTGGGGTATGTCTCTATCAGTTTTGCACATCGAGAGACTGAGATTTTGGCCCGGTCCTCCTTGCAAACCAGCTCTAACTCAGTTAGGTTGGATGGACAGCGTTCTTTTCACAGATTCTCCATTGGATTCAGGTCTGGACTTTGACTTGGCCATTCTAACACCTGGATATGCTTATTTGTAAACAATTTCAATGTAGATTGATGCTTTATGTTTTGGATCATTGCCTTGTTGGAAGACAAATCTCCGTCAGAAGCCGCGTTTACATGGGCAAAAGTAATCGGAAAGAACGCCTGATCGGAAAGAAAATGCGTCATGTAAACGCGCCGTTCGGAATACTCTGCCCCGATCAGACTCATTCGGATCAGAATTTCTTTCCGATCGAGATAGGTGGGTTATACCGATCGTTTATCCGATCGTGAAGCATGTAAACGGTCATTCCGATCGTGTGTCACTGCTGCTCTGGGTTATGTCATGCATAGATGGTGTTTGGCTCTGTGGACGCCCCGTGAAAAGCGCCGCTCCGCTCTCGCCCCGCTGGCTCTCCCCTCTCTTACACCCATCACGGGGGAGATTTGGGGGAGGGGCGCTTCATGCCCCCCGACGCTCACTCGGTCCACTGGCACCCGAGTGAACAGAGCAGCTGGATTAATAATTTTTTTACGTGTGCGTTTTGTTGTTTTGTTATGTGTGGGAGAATCCAGACTGCGAGCCGCCCCGCCGCTCTGGGTTAGCGGCTGCAGAACCGTGTTCGAACAGAGCTCGAGCCGCTAGCTCACAGAGTGGCTTTGGGGCGGTCTGTGTGAACTTTTCAGAGCAGAAATAAATGTCGCTCAGTCCTTAGAAAGCTGCAGATTGCTGCGTTTCTCGCACAGTCCTGGATTTTGTGTCCATCCATCAGGCTAATGATGTTGGCCCGTGTTAGCCTGTCCTAAGCTTTCGTCCATCTTAATTTTTCCACAAAAAAGCACTGACCACACAGATTAAATATAACGATGAGCGAACAGGCACTTCATAATATTCATAACATTAATAAAAGCATGTTTGGAAGATCGTCTCGTTTGTTACCGAGCTGCTGCATAAATGTCTGTGGAAGCGGTTTGTTTACGACGGGACCTATTTCCGCATACGGGTGATTTTACATTACTGCGCATGCCCAGATGATTCATTCCGAACGAAAGTGTGAGCCATGGGAACGTTTGTTCTAATCGGAAGAAGGTTTTCTGTGCCCATCTGCAAGGGTGAATTTTAACCCGACCATTGATCCGATCAAGATATTCTGCCCATGTAACCGCGGCTAGAGTCTCAGGTCTTTTGCAAACTCCATCAGGTTTTCTTCCAGAATGGCCCTTTATTTGGCTCCATTGATTCTAACCATGGATTGATCCCATTGATTCGAACCATCCTCCTTGTCCCAGCTGAAGAAAAGCAGGCCCAAAACATGATGCTGCCACCACCATGTGTGACAGTGGGGATGGTGTGTTCAGGGTGATAGAGCTGTGTTGCTTTAACGCCAAAGATAAGGTTTTGCATAGTTACCAAAAAGCTGGATTTTGGTTTCATCTGACCAGAGCACCTTCTTCCACATGTTTGGTGTGTCTTCTAGATGGCTTGTTGCAAACTTTAAATTACACTTTTTATGGATATCTTTAAGAAATGGCTTTCTTCTTGCCACTCTTCCATAAAGGCCAGATGTGTGCAGTATTCGACTGATTGTGGTTCTATGGACAAACTATCCCACCTCAGCTGTGGATCTCTACGGTTCATGATCATGGATCTCTTGGCTGCATCTCTGATCAGTCTTCTCCTTGTCTGAGCTGAAAGTTTAGACGGACGGTCTTTGTAGATTTGCAGTGGTCTGAAACTCCTTCCATTTCAATATTATTGCTACACAGTGCTTGTTAGGATGTTTAAAGCTTGGGAAATCTTTTTGTATCCAAATTTGGCTTTAAACTTCTTCTCCACAACAGTATCTCAGACCTGCATGGTTAGTTCCTTTTTTTTTCGTGATGCTCTCTGCACCATACCCCATGTGCACTTTAACATTGGGAATTGGGTCATCTAGACCCACTGGAGAGTGCACTGAACCTTTTTTCTTCAATGATTTATGATTTTCACTGGTTTCCATGGATTACATGAAATATTTCCACCTTTATCCACCCTTGTCATGGTAGGGAGAACGCACCAATGCAAGGATGGGGTCATCTAAGAGCACAAGGCTTACACAGACCTCTGAGACTATCACATAGCAGGTGCATTTATACGGAGACTTGATTATGTATGGGTGGATTCTATTTATCACAATTAATCATTTAGGTCGACATTGGATCATTCAGAGATCCTGTGACGTTATATTTATTTTATGTGTATTTATTTATTTTATTTTCGTTAACAGAGCCCTCCGGGTCAAACCTAAGATCTCGCCAGAGGCCTGCACCGAGGAGCAGAGCGGGAGGGGTCGCCGTCATGGAGCAGCTGCAGCACGTGCATCCATCCGACGTCGGGACGTGGGTGGAGGAGCACGAGCAAGAGGAAGGCCCCGCTGATGCCTGGCGGTTGGACTGCAGGGCCCCGTTGGTTGGGGGGCGTCTGCAGAACTGTCTGGTGGTTCGGCGTGGGGCTTGCGCGGCATGCGGACTGCTGAACTGGATTGCCGCACATCGTCGATCCCTCAGAGGAGGGGGATGATGTGTTATTTTATGTGTATTTATTTATTTTATGTATAAAACTAATTCCTTTGATGCCACCTGGAGGATAATGAAGAGCCACGCCCAATGGGAGGTTCTTAACATTTAAAAGGGAGCATCACAGGTAGAGAAAAGAAGTAACGGAGGTGTCGTGTGCTGACGTGGCCCTGCGTGGAGCTATTGAAGAGCTCAACTGCTACCTGAATAAAGAAGGTACACACTCACTTTGTCTCCTCTGCATCCTTTTCCAGCTGGACCCCGCGACATTGAGCGCTGGAGAGAACTTGCAGGTTTTATTCATGTTCTGACAATCTTAAAATCTTTTTATTCAAAACGTACTGCACACCACTGTATACTGCGCACCTGTGGACCAATCATAGGATATCCAGGATGAGGAGGCTACAGGTAGCCCATAATGATGCGCTAAAGATTTTATTAAAACAGCCACAGTGGTGCAGCGCAAGCAGTTTGTTTGTTAGTGCAAGAGTTAATACTCTTCAAGCTTTGTTAAGACATTTTATCTATGGTTTTAGTTATCATTTTAATGCTTAAATAAAAAAAATATTTTAACTCTTACCAATGTAAGGGTATTGCACTTTTAGATACCAGTCCCCTATTTGGAGATTTTGGTGTGGTCGACTTTTTAACTTTTAAGTTTTTAGTCAGAGATATTTTTAGTCCTTTTTCCCCCCAGGTTTATGATACCTGGTTATTTTTTGTTATTATTTTTTTATAATTTTATGTCTTTGTTTTTATACTTTTATGAATGTTTTTATTTTATTCTAAAGTCTTATTTGTCTTGTGTTTATTATTGCAGACTCAAGGTCCATTTGCCACAATAAAGCTTTTCGAGTGTTCCTGTGTTTGCTCTCTTTTGGGTTGTTCTTAAAACTACCAAACTTAACACTATGTCTTCATTCTGTCATATGGCTGCAATTAAGGGTTTCAATAAATAAGGCAAAGAGAGAGGGTGGCAGTGGACACCCCTGTCCTGTGCCACTTTTAAGAGCAAACTTGTTAGACCTCTCTTCCTTTGTTGAATTTTTAATCCAATGAATGATTTTCCAAACCCAGATTTGTGTAAAACAACAAAAAGGTTAAGTCGTTTGAATTTCTTCCTTTTATAAACATCATCTAGGTTTTTATGGACCTTGCTTTGTGCACTGGTGCACAGTCATGTAGGAAGAGGAATGGGCCCGCTCCAAACTGTTCGCCAAAGGGTAGGTATGTGGGGAGTTATCTTCTATAGCAGTGGGCCAGAACAGTAGCATAAAGGCAACATAAAGCTTTATTCTTGTTTTTTTACCATATGGAAAACATGCCTCAACCAACATGATAGCCTAATCATTTCTTATTACATGTTCATTCACAGAGGCCAATGGATCTTAAATAAAATTAATTTCACTTTAAAAAATATTGGTTCAATTTTTCAATTTTATACACACTGAATATTTTAAATCTGACACTGAAGCAATCCTGATAATAAATTCAAGAGGTGCTACAGAAAAAAATGAAACATCTTCCTAAAATTTTATTTTGAATAATCCAATGTCTTTCAGTTTCTCCTCTATTTCTTTCCTATTTCTGGAAAACCAAGTGTGAACAGGAAGTTTCGCTCCCTCCGCTCCTCTTTCTCTATCCAGTTTTCTGCCCGGCTTGTTACCATGGGGAGCCGGGCATTCAGTTGCTCTGCTCCCTGGCTTTGCTGCTCCCCGGCCTCACTCCCCCCTGACCTCCGCAACACTGACACACTCCCACATTTCAAATCATAGCTAAAAACTCATCTTTTCCAAATGACCTATTCACTTTAACATTGGCCTTTTCATGTTTTTATATATTTTTATTTAATTGTGTATTTATTTAAATTGTTGTTGTTGTTTTAAACGTTTATTGTATTTTATACTGTATACATGCTGTGCGGCGACCTTGAGTGCCCAGAAAGCCGCCTTATAAATAAAATGTATTATTATTATTATTCTAAAATGTAAACGTCCAAACGATGACAACATTACACTAAATTCAACTTGCAAACATTTGTGAACATAAGAGTTTGGAGTTAACCTCCTTTCTCTCCTCAAACCTTACCCGTCCATAGATATCAGAATTCAAATCCTGGGCAAAAACACATTTACTGTCATTCAAGTGTGCAAAACACAATGAAATGTCCATTATTATTAATATTAATTAGTATAAGAATCTTTTCCTGGTTTCTGCCTGAATTTTGTGGCAACACCTGCCTTCTTCCTGACCTGTGATGGAGCGCCATCAGTGACCAAAATTACTTAATGTGACCAGTTCACTCCAACATTGTCCAGCACAGTAAGAGAGCTGACTATGTCATCAGTTGTTGTTGTGTGCATCAATTCAAGAAACTCCACTGTGATGGTCTCTTCAACACCTCTAATAAATATGCACAGCTGTACATATCTGTGATGTTGGTGCTTTCATCAATAGTGACTGAAAATACAATAAATTACTGGATTCCTTCATATGGCTGCCCATGTTTCCTCAGAGATCTTGTATCTGGAGTCATGATTCTTGACAGACTCATGTTTAAGGTCGACTGCTTTTTGGGGCACAAGACTTCTGCAGCCTTCAGCATTTTTCAATAAGTTCACCATCAGAAAATGGATTGGATGTTTGCTCCAACTTGTCTGCAATAGGGTAGCTAGGTGTCACTGCTCCATCACTGACGTCACGGGTGACATGAGTGCCAAGTATCGCAGAGACCCAGATCATTCATGTACTGCTTTAGAATACTTGCAGACTGCCATGTACGCTGGTTTGCTGCTGTGCTGAGTCTGTCAGGTTCAGGGTCCAGAATCACATTGACGTCTCCTCCTATCATGATTGTGGAGTCAGAGTGAACCGAGAGCTGAGGTAAAGAATCTGTGAAAGAAGGAAGAGTCGTCAACATTCGGGCCATAGATACTGGCAATGCAATAGTCCTTATTCTGAATGGATATATTAATAATTACAAATCTACCTTCTGGGTCAGTAACTGTATCCTTATGAGTAAATGTAACATTTTTATTAATCAAAACAGCAACTCCTCTTTGCTTGGAGTTATAACTAGAAGAATACATGACTGGAAATCATGAGCAGCACAGGAGTTGGTGAGATGGTGTACATAAATGGGTCTCCTGCAGTAAGGCTATATCTGCTTTAAGATCAATCAGGTGAGATTGTCATGGTTGGAAATTGTTGTCCTTGTTCTGTCTTGTTTCTGTTTCCTGTTTTATTTTGAAAGTCTACTGTCTTGTCTGTTTTCTTGAGTTTTACTTCCTTTGGTCCCCATCAGCCCTGATCGTGTCCACCTGTGTCTTGTCTGCCCTGTCTGTATTTAAGTCTTGTCCCTGCCTTCCTCCTGTGTTGGTCCATTAGTATTCCTGTCTGGTGTTCTTGTCATGCCATGCCTTGTCCCATGTTTCTCGCCACGCCATGCCACAGTAAGTTTTAGTTTTGTTTTGTTTTGTCATCCTGCTCGGCAGCGCCTTTTGTTAGTTTTTTTTGTGATTAAACCCCTTGTCCCTGAACTGAGTCCTCCGCCTCTGCATCTGGGTCCATCCGGCTCTCGAGCCACCCCCACCACACCGTGACAGAGATAACACTTTCATCCTCTTCGGCCCAGAGCCAAGCCCACGCACATTCCAGGTAACAATGTTAAGACTGTTCATAACTGCTCTGACCAAGAGAATGTAAAGCTAAAAAGAGCGTGTGCCGGTCTGTGTGCGCGTGCCCGCTGATCGATGAAAAAACACTGTTTGTGTTCTTGAGCGTTTCCTGACTGTGTGGGCTGTATGTTGCATGTGTCCTATGTGGGCTTATGTGAGGTGTTTGCGGGATGTCCGCGAGTGTGAGCTGGTTCGCGTGTGCTTGCTATGCTGTTCCGTGCATAAATAAAAACCAACTTACCGGGGGACGTGTTGCCTTTGGATAATTTACATATGAGGAGGGGGGGAGAGAGAGGGAAACTAAAAAGAAGAAAGAGGTAAAGAAAAACAGAAAGAAACAAACACAACAAGAAAAACTTCTTCAACGAGATGGAGGTGGGATGATTGATGAGCCGGTTTCATTCATTCAACACGTTTAGCTGCTGTTCTTAGCGCAGCATGGATGTCAGATCTTCAGCAAAGCCACGGGGTGATCTCCGGGTCTCGGAAGAGCCTTCCATCTACAAAGAGTTTATCCACAGAAACCGGCTCTGGACCCGTTGGCAATGTGTTTTTTCTTCAGAGGAAAAAGGATCTTTCGGCGCCGGAGGATCTCAACCGGAAACTGGTCGTTAACGCTGAAGTGTGTCCCCTTCAGCTCCCGGCCGCGGCTCTTCACCAGCTCCATCTGCTTATAATGGTCAAACTTGGCTACAATCGGTCTCGGACGCTGGTTGTCGGACCTTCTTCCTCTGAGCCGGTGCACCCTCTGGAACGCGATCTTCTGCACCTCCTCCTTTGGGAGCTTCAGGTGGGCTTCCATGAAGGACTTCACCGTGGCCTCCGGGTCTTCTCCTGCCTCCTCTGGAATCCCCTAGATCACCAGGTTGTCCCTCATGCTCCTCGACTAAAGATCCAGGAGGGTTTCTTTGATCGAGCGGTTTTTCTCAGAAAGGCGAGCGGTGTCACTGCTCAAGGTCTTTACAGTTTCTCTGAGGGCCTGATTCTGCGCTGCGAGCTCCCGCACCTGCTGCTGGCTGAACTCCAGAGACTCTCGCAGGCCTTGGAACTCTCTATGGAGGATCTCTAGCAGATTCAAGTGGCAATCAAGGCTGGAGAGCTTTTTATGGATGGAATCTAAAGCGTCACTGATTCCACTGCCTGGAGACGAGGCAGCTCTTGGAGAACTTCCTGATCGGACGCGTTTGGAGGAAGGAGTGGTGGTGTTGGTCTTTCCCATAATGATGGTATTGTAGCAGCCATCTATATAATTCTCCAGGTCTTCCAGGCTGTAAAAAGGCTTATTCAACTTTTACAGATGTTAGTTTTACAGCTAATTTGATATGGCGGTAAAATGATATAATACCGAAATGTTTGTTCTGCTACTTACGCACCGCCAAGCTGAGTTGCCACACCGGTCTCGTCGAGTCTAGCTGGGCTATTTGTGATGACGTCATCAAGTAGTTATAGAAAGTACGAGAGAGAAATAAAAAGCATGGTGTATGCTATCCAGAGTCCGTTGAATCATCCAGAGTGAATTTAAAGGAGAAACACTACAAATGGCGACAAGGATGGGATCCTGCTTTTGGTGAACACGGAAAGAAATTTTCAAGATGGAAAAACCAA
Source organism: Oryzias sinensis (assembly GCA_037389245.1). NCBI lineage: Eukaryota > Metazoa > Chordata > Actinopteri > Beloniformes > Adrianichthyidae > Oryzias > Oryzias sinensis. Next base: position 31,464,806 of record CM074497.1, on the reverse strand, counting down.
TCCCAGGAGGAATATAAGTGAGTGAAATGGCGCTAAATTTACCCGCGGTCGCTCCCTTTGATGTGCTCAGCGATTCAGCTAACGTTGGCGTTCGCTGGCAGAAATGGCTAAGTAGTTTTAAACTCTATTTAGCTGCGTCAGGAGTCCGTGAGGATGCACGGAAAAGAGCTTTACTGCTTCACCTGTCAGGAGCGGAAGTTCAAGACATCTTTTTTACTCTGGATGATGCTGGGAATGATGACAGCTATGAAGCTGCAGTTAACAAGTTGAATGCTTATTTCACACCACAAAAGAATATTCCTTACGAGAGGCATGTGTTCAGGCAAGCAGAGCAGTCACAAGACAGATTAACCCTTGTGCTATCTTAGATGACCCCACCCTTACTTTGACGCGTTCTCCCTACCATGACAAAGGTGGATAAAGGTGGAAAGATTTCATGTAATCCATGGACACCAGTGAAGATCACAAATCATTGAAGAAAAAAGGTTCAGAGCACTGTCTAGTGGGTCTAGATGACCCAACGTTAAAGTGCCTAGGATAGCACAAGGGTTAGAAAAGCTGGCAGCAACTTTTGAATTTAGAGACAACAGAGATGATTTCATACGTGATCAAGTAATTGACAAGTGCACATCAAACACCTAACGCAAAAGGTTGTTACGTGAGAAAGATTTAAAACTTGCAGGACTATTAGAAATTGCAAGAACTATGGAAACAGCAGATCAACAGGCTGCAAGAATGGAAAAACTAATAGTAAATAGAGTGGAGAGGAAAAGTTACAAAAAAGCAGACCAAATGAGTAAACCCAAAATGCCCACAACTCAAAGGCAGGAAGGTGGTGAACACAGAATAAAATGTTTCAGGTGTGGAAGATCAGGGCACTTAAGTCGAGAGTGCACTATAACAAAAAACAAAAAGTGTAACAACTGTGGAAAAGAAGGACATTTGAAAAAATGTGTAAAACAAAGATGACACAAAGTTAACAGAGTTGTCACCACTGAAACTCAGAGAGAACACAGTGATAGTAAAGATGATCATGTGTTTACAATAAAAGACTGTGACGCAGAAGGAACCTTGACAGTATTAATAAATGAACAACCAGTAAAGATACTGATAGATTCTGGAGCTTCATGTAATATTGTCACAGAATGTATGTTGTGAAGGCTCAGCCCATTGTTGATGACATCACAGGAAGTGATGCCGAGTTCCTTTCTTCTTCTGTGGTTTTCTGGATTTGTTGAGCTAGTTCCTGTTTCCATGTGCTCTGGACCAGCAGCAGAGAGAGAGACTTACGTTGCCAAAAAAAACCTTGTCTAACACCACAGTTCATTCCAGTTGCTGTATTTCAATATTAAGTAAATGAGAAAACGTAAGTGTTTGAATCCTTTGTTTTATATGCTTCGCTCGTATCTGTGCAGTTATTTTTTCTCGCGGCTGCCAGTGTCACTGTTGTAACTGTTTCTAATATGGAGGTTTAAAGCAAATCTGATTATATTTTGCCTTATTCTGGAAAGGCGAATTTATCTATCATTTTATTATTTGTTATTTACAATGACACTGAATCAGTTTCCCTTGTTTTATAATTTATTTATTTACAGCAGGGCTATTTGTGTTATTTATTTAGTGATGAGAGTATTTTTGTTGTTTACAGACTAAATTGGAATATTCAGCAAAGGAATAAATGCAGAACGTCTAACAAGTGGAGTCACCTCTCCTTTTTCCTCCTTCCTGTGTCCTGACCGACACCCCATCTTGTTTACGGTTAAACCCCTAACCTGAATCAGCAATAGTCCTCCTTCCTCACAGTCCTCCCAAGACTGGTCCTTCGGAAATGTAGATTAACAGTACTCAAGATGGATCTAGCAGAAGAGGATAACCCTGATGTAAGGCCCAAGAGACATATTAGACGCCCCCTCAGACTTCAAGATTATGAAGTAGATTATGGGAGACGAAGCCAAGAGATCACACAGTGGTTTCACCATCACTACTGAGGACTCCCGCCTCTGCAAGATAGACCAGCCTAGATGAGTTTCTTCAACTACCTGCTTTTTCCCCAGAAGCTTTCTATGGAGAATGCTGCTCACCGAGAGAGGCTCAGCTGGGCCCTGCTGCTCTCTAGAGGAGAAATATGGATGGGAAACGCTGTCTGCACCTACACGCTCATAATACCAGGCTGGCTCACACCACGCCCTACTTCTGCAGAGATTGGGGCTTATTCAAGAGGAGAATGCCAAGCTGCTTCAGTCACAACAGTGGATCCAGTCGGGCTTAAAAGACTTTCATGAAGTCTGGTTGGTGATCAAAGAGCCAATCAATGTCAGCCTGGACACTGAACTGTGAAATTGTTCAGTCCCACAATCCAGCTCAACATCTCAGAGTTGAAGCCCTCAGATCCTTTCCTAAGCTACAACCTCAGGAGGAGAGTGATTGGCCTGATCTCCCCTGGCCTGAACCTTGAAGAAGACCCAGCAGGATATGAAGCAGCTAAAGATTGAAGTGGGCAACCAAGCATATTACCTTCTAGACTCTGACAATTCCCCAGTGGCCTCCCCCACTAAATTTCCCACATATACCACTGGCCAGTCTCTGTAAATACAAAGCAGTCATTCTTTCAGCCAACTCAGCCCCCATCTCCAGTCAATGAGGGCAGCACCACGCATTCAGCCCGCTAAACCCCACATGCCACCTGCACCTGAACAGCTCCATAGAGGTCCTCAACCTACCATTCCTAAGTTCACAAATCCAGGACTCCCAGTGAGCTGCCAGGACTCGCATAGCCCTAGAGAACCTGCTCTGCAACACCACCGAACTGTCTAGATATACCATGCATTAGTAGATTTTTCCTGAAGCTGAAGAATAGGCGAGAGCGGATGCTTATCTGAACTCTTCAACCTCTACACCGACACACACTGGCAGCTCTCATGATAAGTTTGCCAACCCATCAATCCTGCTCCCTCAGAAAGATTAGCCAGTGTTCTCGATGCACCGGAAGTGAAGCGTGGAGATATCGCTGCATTTCAGAAGTTTGCCCTCCAAATACAGTCTCTGGTGGGGCTGCTGCAAACCTTGGGCCCTGAAGGTGAAGTTGAACTGAACTGTGGATCACACGTTGCACGTCTCCTCAGCAAGCTTCCACCTGAACAGCGTGCTGATTTCCGCAGACACCAGTTTAAGCAGGCAGGAACCAGCCACACCTTAATTGACCTGTCAGAGTGGTTACGCTATGAGTCCTGGTGTCAAGGGTTTGACAACCAAACCACTCCCAAGACTTCCAGAGACAGGCCAAACATGAAGATTGAGACTCGTACAGCCAAACAAAGCGTGATGGTCCTCCATGGCGCTGGTGAGTCAAAACCAACCTTGTCATCTAAAGCTGGTTACATGAAAGAGAAGATTAAGAGTAAAGTGTACTGTGCCTATTGTGACAGCAACGAACATTATCTCAGTCAGTGTGGTGAAGTTGCCAAACTCTCCAAAGAGCAGCTAAAAGACTGGATTCAAGTCAATAGGCGTTGCTGGCGTTGTGCACGAACCCACCTTGCTGCTCAGTGCACATTAAAGAAACCTTGCAGCTTGTGCAATGGAAAGCATCTCCTGCCCCTTCATGAGATTAATGCAAAGACTGAAAGAGTTCCTCATGAAGTAGCCAAGCAAGAAAGCTGCTTAACCAGCTCTGCCTCTAACACCCTCTACTTAGATCGACCAGGAGCAGGAAGCCGAGTCATGCTGAAGGTGGTTCCCATCCTCATCCATTATGGTGGACGGACCCTGAGCGCATTTGCAATTCTGGATGATGGGTCTGAAAGGTCCATGCTGCTACCATCAGCAGCCAAAGCTCTGGGCATTAAGGGGACACCTGAAGATCTTCCTCTCCGCACAGTCAGACAGGATATTCAGGTCCTGCATGGATATGCTGTGACCTTCCACATCTCCTCAGTGGCTCGGCCTCACACCAGCTACAAGATTGAGGGTGCTTTTACAGCTAACCGTCTCAGCCTAGCCCAGCACACCTATCCCATTGAACGCCTGCAGAAGAAGTTCAGCCACCTACGTGGTCTTCCTATTCCTGCTCTTAGAGATGCAGAACCGTTCCTCCTTATCGGTTCTGACCAGCCTCACCTCATCACACCAATTGAGCCAGTCAGACTCGGTCCCCCCGGCAGCCCAGCAGCAGTTCACCCAAGACTAGGGTGGACCCTCCAAGGCCCAGTTCACCTGACGGGGCGGCCTACCAATGCAGTGCAGTGTCTGTTTACCTCATCCCCACCAAAGATTGAAGAGCTTTACAAGCATGTGGAGAGGCTCTGGCAAATGGACACCGTGCCGTACCGACCTGAAAAGGAAGTTGTTCGTTCCAAACAGGACCAACAGGCTGTGGACATGCTCGAAGCCAAGACAATCCGCACAGAGGTGAACGGCATCAACAGATATGCGACCCCATTACTGCGCCACCCAGACATGCCACTGCTAGCTGCACCAAAGGACTCTGTCTTGGCTCTGCTGCGCAGCACGGAGAGACGCCTTCTGAGGAACCCAGAACAAGCTGAGGTGTACAAGAAAGAAATAAAGAAGCTCATAGATGCAGGTGCTGTGAAGGAAGTCCCTCAAGAAACCTTTGACCAAGAGGAGTGGTACATTCCCCATCATCTCGTTACCCACAATGGGAAATCCCGGCTGGTTTTCAACTGCTCTCATGAGTACCATGGACAGTCCCTGAATCAGTTCCTCCTACCGGGCCCCACCCTCGGGGCTTCATTGCTTGGAGTCCTGTTAAGATTTCGAGAGCACCCCATTGCAGTTAGTGATGACATCAAAGGGATGTTCCACCAGGTCCGCCTCCTTCCTGGCGATCGCCCCCTCCTCAAGTTCCTGTGGCGGGACCTACGAGTGGATGAGCCTTCGAGAGTTTTTGAGTGGCAGGTCCTTCCCTTTGGAACAACATGCAGCCCCTGCTGCGCCACTTATGCTCTTCAACGCCTCGTCGCAGATCAGAGCCATCCCATTGAGGACCTGAAGTTTTCAGTGGAAAATTGCTTCTACGTTGATAACTGCTTACAGAGTCTGGACTCATCAGAGGAAACCAAGTCCCTTGTGGATCGTATAAGAGCCCTCCTAGCATCAGCAGGCTTCGACTTACGCCAGTGGGCCTGCAACGATGCAAGTGTACTCAGCCACTTACCTCAAGATGCCAGATCTGAGAGCCTGGAGCTGTGGCTCGCACAAGAGAAGTCAGATCCACAAGAATCTACCCTTGGCCTCAGTTGGAACTGGGAGACAGACATCCTGGGCTACAAACATAGGTCCGTGACCTATGAGAAACCAACTCTCAGGAACATCTACAAAGTCCTAGCATCACAGTATTATCCCTTAGGTTATCTGTTGCCCTACTCCACCCGCGCAAAGGTCATCATTCGGCAGTTATGGGACAAGAAACGTGGTTGGGACGACTCCAACCTGCCCTCAGAACTACTTCAAGCCTGGACCAGTTGGGAGGCAGAGCTTCAGTTTCTACCTCTGCTGTCTCTCCCACGGCCTTATGTGCCTGTAAGTACCACCTCAGGAGAAACCACGCACCAAGTCCACATTTTTGCTGATGCCTCTGAGCAAGCCTATGGAGCAGTGGCCTACCTGCGAACTCAAGACAGCAACGGTGAGGTACACCTGTCCTTCATTCTTGCACGATCACGAGTGGCTCCTAAGCGCGTACAGTCGATTCCCCGTCTGGAACTCTGCGCTGCCCTCACAGCGGCCCAACTAGCTCATGTCCTGGAGAAAGAACTCACCCTGACAGTGAATCAGATGGTGTTATGGTCCGACTCCACAACAGTTTTAACCTGGCTGCAATCACAATCCTGTCGCTATAAGGTCTTTGTCGGAGGAAGAGTAGCCGAGATCCAAGAGCTCACAAAGAATGGTACCTGGCGCTATGTGGATTCAGTCAACAATCCGGCGGATGACCTGACCAGAGGGAAACCCCTGAGAGCCCTCACAGAGCATAATAGGTGGTCACAAAGACCTCCTTTTCTTCTCCAAGACCCAGACACCTGGCCAGAGAGACCTAGCACGGAGCCACAGGAAGACTCTACAGAGCTTCGGAAAACTGCCTTCTGTGGTTTAGCAGTTACTTCACCAAGCAGCCAAAGTGCTACTGTTTACAAGACCTGGCAGGAGTGCATCGAGGCTAAAGTCCATGCCCTCCATGCATCGAGCCCTTCAGATTCTCCTCCGATCGCCGAAGAGTATCGCCAAGCGGAGAAACTTGTCATACAGCAGGCACAACAAGAGTCTTTCCCAGAGGACTACAAACTGTTAGCAGCAGGAAAGTCAGTCTCATCTAGCAGCCGCTTACTTACCCTTTCTCCTGAGCTGGACCAGTCATCAGGCCTAATAAGAGTAGGTGGTCGTCTGCGTCGGTTAGAGGGCCTTAGTGACTTAACGTTGCACCCGATCGTCCTAGATCCGACACATCCAGTTACGCTGCTGCTGATTAAAAGGTACGACCAAGACCTCCACCATCCAGGTCCAGAGCGGGTCTTTGCGGAGTTGCGGAGATCATTCTGGATATTACGTGGCAGGGAGGCCATCCGCAAATACCAACACACCTGTGTGGAATGCCGGCGCTGGAGGGCCAGACCAGCCATCCCTAAAATGGCAGACCTGCCAGCTGCTCGCCTAAGAATATTCAAGCCAGCTTTTTACTCCACTGGTGTGGATTGTTTCGGTCCAATGCTGGTTAAAGTGGCTAGACGCCATGAAAAGCGTTGGGGAATAATCTTCAAGTGTCTGACAACCAGAGCAGTGCACCTGGATCTCCTGAGAAGCATGGACGTGGACGCCTACCTCATGGCCCTAAGAAGATTCATCGCCAGACGTGGGACACCAGCAGAGATTTGGTCTGATCGGGGGACCAACTTCAAAGGTGGAGAACGTGAACTCAAGGAGGCCTTTACAAGCATGGAAACTGCCCTACAGCAACAGCTTGCTCAGCAGAAAATTAAGTTTCACTTCAACCCACCAGCAGCTCCACACTTTGGTGGTGTGTGGGGAATGAGAAAATTCGTTCTGTGAAAATGACCTATACACATCTGTTGACCCAACCAGTCTACGAGGAAGTGCTTCTCCTGTTGCTCTTTGGAGAACAGAATGATCCTTAACTCTAAACCTCTGGGCTACGTCTCTGCGGACGTGGCAGACATTGACCCTGTGACACCTAACAGTCTCCTGATGGGGCGGCCTGACGGATCGCTGCCTCAGGTGGTCTATCAAGACACTGAGATCCTGAGTTGGAGACGTTGGCGGCACTCACAGGTGCTCGCTGACCACTTTTGGGCAAGATTCCTTCGGGAATACCTCCCCACCTTGCAGACCAGGCAGAAATGGCATTCAGCCACCCCAGAACTCTACATGGGTGCAGTGATCATGTTAGTTGATCCTCAGCTGCCCCGAGCCTGGCCCATAGGAAGAGTTGTTAGATTCATCGAGATGATGATGGACATCCGATCGGCTAATGTTGAATAGTGGAACACTGTACCCGACCAGTTGCTCGTTTAGATTCATACTACACCATTATCCTAGGGAAAATTAGTTCAGTTTCCCTTTATAATTTTATTTGAAAACCAATGTTACGCCCACACACCGTTTGCAGGGGGCAGCTGACCAGTGAAGGCTCAGCCCTTCTTTGAAGAACATCCACATAGAAGTGATGCAAGTTCACTTTCTTCTTGGTGGTTTCTCAGATTTGTGACTAGTTCCTTTTTCCATGTGTGCTCTGGACCAGCAGCAGAAGACTTAAGTTGCAAAAAAACCTTGTCTAACACCACAGTTTCATTCTGATTTGCTGTCTTCATCATTAAGTAACTGAAGCGTAAGTGTTTGAATCCTTTGTTTTATAATACTTCGCTAGTTTTATTAGGTACCAGTTATTTTCTCGGCCGCTAGGTGTCACTGTTGTAACTGTTTCTATGAGGTTTAAAGCAAATCTGATTATATTTTGCCTATTCTGGAGGTTGCCAATTTACCTATCATTTTTGCTTGTTGGAGTTTATTTCATAATGACATACTGAGTCAGTTTCCTTGTTTTATGTAATTTATTTATTTACAGCAGAACTGTTGTGTTATTTATTTAGTGATGATGTTTTGTTGTTTACAGACTAAATTGGAATATTCAGCAAAGAATAAATGCAGAGCGTCCTAACAAGTGGAGTCACCTCTCCTTTCCTCCTTCCTGTGTCTGACCAGGCACCCCATCTTTGATTTCGATAAACTCCTAACCCGAATCAGCAATACAGTCCTCCTTCCTCACAGTCCTCCCCAACAATGCATTTTTCAACTGTTAAAATCGAAAAGCAACATTGAGCTACAGAACCCAGTGAAGAAAGTTTATCCTTTTGGATCAAAGAAAGCGCTCCATCTTCAAGGTGTTTTTTCTGCTACAGTCAGAGCTAATGAGATGTCAGAAGCTGTCACTGCACTGATCCAAGTTGTGCAAGAAGCACAAATTTGTGTGTTAGGTAGACAAACTGCTACGAAGTTGGGACTTCTACACATTGGCCCATTTGAACAGGTGAACTCACTTCAGCAAAAAGATGTTGCAATTTTCACTTCTGAGCTTGAGCACAAGTACAAAGACTGTTTTCAGGGTTTGGGAAAGCTCAAAGACTTCCAACTGAAACTGCATATAGATAAAAGTGTGCAGCCAGTTGCTCAGCCTGTTCGAAGAGTTCCTTTTAGCTTAAGGAAACAAGTGGAGGTAAAGCTAAAACAACTTGAAGATGCTGATGTGATCGAGATAGTAAATGGAACGACCCCGTGGGTCTCACCTTTAGTTGCTGTGCATGGAAAGAAGGAGCCCAGACTTTTTGTGGATATGTGCAGGGCAAATGAGACCATAATACGGGAAAGACATCTAATCCCCATTATAGAGGAAATCTTGGAGAATATGACAGGAGCTACCAAGTTTTCTAAGTTTGCCCTGAAATGAGGATATCATCTGTCGTGAGTCCCGTCAGGAAATAATTGGGCACAGGTGCCAAGGTGAAAGTATTCTTGTTTTAATTACAAGAACAGAGCACACCACTTGCTCCACAAAGGCTGACCAACATAGACTTCCTCTCAGACACTCCAATTTCTCTCATACTCCCACAGCTGACACATGTAACAGGTTCCCTTTTAAAAGCACAAGCCCCTCCTCCTGGGCGTTGCTCTCTATCAGTCAAAAGAAAGAGGGAGAGTTTTAGGTTGTGCAAAAATAGAAATAAACATACAGAAATAAACAGGTTCATACAAAGAAACATTCTGTGTTCTTTACAGAGATTCCAAGAACCATAAATAAAAATTAATACAAACAATGAAAGATGCGTCACATGACCCGGTGCGGTGATGACCGCTTCCGGGTTACTTCGGAGTAAACAACTGACGCTCATGATGGCGTCGAGGGTGCTTCGTGTAAATGTATGCGCGAGGATTATGAATCGGCAACCCAGCGTGCTCTCAGGGCTACCTGCAGGGGGATAGGGACGGAATGAAAAGGGGAAGTTGATGTAAATGATGTGGTTACGAATCAGTGTGTGTGTGTCAATGCGCACGTGGGTGTGTGCGAGCGTGTGTGTGCGTCTGCCGCGGCAGCTGACGGTTCTACACCGTCACATCATCAAATACAGCTGGAACCAGAATCCAGGTCTATAACCACTTTTGTCAGACACACAGGGCTATGGCGCTATAAAAGACTGATGTTTGGCATTTCATCTGCACCTGAGATATACCAACACATCATTGGACAGGTAAGGTCCAAGGCATTCCTGGAGTACTGCAGCGACTCAAAGAGAATCACCTGACAGTCAACAGAAAGAAATGTCAATTTCGAATGACACAGCTGGAATTCATGGATCACGTCTTATCCAAAAACGGAATTGGAGCAGCCCAGTCAAAGATTGAAGCTGTAGAAAACACACGACGTCCAACAAATGCTGCAGAAGTTAGAAGTTTCTTAGGACTTGTGAACTATTGTGGCAGATTCATGCCTGATTTAGCAACAACCTCAGAGCCACTGAGAATACTCACAAGGCAATCTTACAAGTGGACATGAGGTTCAGAGCAGGAAAGTGCATTAGTTGAGTTAAAAAGGCAGTTGACCAGTTCTCATGTAATGGCATATTTCAGACAAGAGGCAGAAACACATGTGATTGTTAGATTAGGAGCAATTTTGAGTCAACAACAAAGAGATGGAACATTCAGACCTGTTTATTATGCCAGTCGAGCTTTGTCTGATGTGGAGCGGCGCTACTCCCAAACTGAAAAAGAAGCTCTGGCTATTGTGTGGGCATGTGAGAAATTTCACGTGTTTCTATACTGAAAGGACTTTGTTTTGGTCACGGACCACAAACCCCTGGCAACCATTTACTCACCAAAATCCAAACCACCAGCGAGGATTGAAAGATGGGCTCTGCGGCTGCAACCCTACAGTTTTAAAGATATGTATAAACCAGGACCACAGAATTCTGCTGATTCATTGTCACGGCTAACATTCAACCAGCCTGTGCAAGGTGGAACTATGGAGTATCATGTAGACTTGGTAACTCACCATGCAGTGCTGCACGCTTTCACTCCACAACAAATGGAGGATTTGTCAGCAGCCGACCCCACGTTTAATATTGTGTGCAGCTGTATAGAAACTGGTGACTGGAAGAAATGTGACCCAGCCTACCAAACTGTTAAAACTGAACTGTGCACGGTTGGCAAAATAGTGATGAGAGGTTCTCGAATTGTGATTCCTTTAGCAGCATGACGACAGACGTTGATGCTAGCACATGTAGGCCATCAAGGGATAGTGAAGACAAAGCAAAGACTGAAAACCAAAGTTTGGTGGCCTGGAATTGATCGAGAAGTAGAAGACCTGGTGAGATCATGTCATGCCTGTCAAATCAAGTTCTACTTCACAGGATGTCCCTTAGGACGGAGCTTCCACCAAAACCGTGGCAGATGCTTGCTATGGACATGTGTGGACCATTTCCATCAGGACATTACCTGCTGGTAGTAACAGACTATTACTCCAGGTGGGTGAGTGCAGACATTCTTCAGAACCCTACGTCTATGAACATAACCAACTGTCTGAAACATTTATTTGCCACTCATGGTCTCCCAGAAAGCATTGTAACAGACAATGGCACTCTATTTATTTCAAAAGAATTTAAGCTGTATCTACAGGAAAATGGAATCTCACATCGCCGCATCACTCCATATAGGCCTCAAGCTAATGGAGAGGTCAGGAGACAGAACAAAACACTTTGTAAGGCTATTCGTGTTTCTCATGCTGAAGGAAAGGATTGGCGGGCTGAGCTGGATGTTTTTCTATTGGCCTATCGTAGCACTCCTCATTGCGTTACAGGCGGCAGCCCAGCTGAACTCCTGTTCAACCGTAAAATCAGAACCAAACTTCCAGAACTCTCACATCTCCAACAAAATCCAACAACAGATGATGATGCTGTTCGGAGGACCAATGCTCTGAGAAAGGACGTTCAGATGCAGACAAACACAGAAAAGCTAAAGAAAGTCCAGTGAAACAAGGGGACAGAGTACTGTTACATTAGCAAAAGCAGAACAAACTGTCAACACCGTTTGAACCTGAACCCTACACTGTCATCAGCCGAAAAGGTCCATCAGTATGGCTGGAAAAGACGGGAAAAAGAAGATGAGACATGTATCACATGTGACGTTAAGGATTGAGCCTGAACAGGGCACTTCTATGCTTTATGATGGGGCTGAATGTCATGGTGCCTCGGTCAGACTCCTCCCCCTCCAGTTTGGCTCCACTCTGTTCCTGATTACCCTCCAGCTGCCGTCACTCCACTCATCATCCTCTGCTGTTTAAAAGGAGATCCAACGCCACTAATCAACGCCAGATTGTTACCCATTACAGATTCCTGCCCACGAGTGATGTCAGTGTGGACCCCTCTCTCTGCCGTTTGGAACGAATCGGTGAATCGCCGCGCTCGTACCTCCAGCCGTGCCACAGCCGTCCCATCTGGATCACCTCTCGCCTGCTCAAAGTTCCATCCCTGGGAAAAACAATAAACACTCTTACCTGCCACTCAACTGTGCTCTTTCTGGGTTCCAGCGTCTGGGTCCGCCTCTCATTAAAACACAACACTGAACCTATTACACCAATGCCTGATCCACCGCAGCAGCAGGAAGGTCGACCTCAAAGAGTCAACAAAGCTCCGACACATCTTAAGGATTTTGTCACATAAACAAACAAAGCCACAAAAGACGCAGAATAAACCCCGGCCTTGTTTAATAAAGGTAGTCCACCCCTCTCCATTTTAAAAATAAAAAATTGTTTAAGCAGATTGTTTTAAGTAGAATGCTCATTGTTCTAAATGGAAGTTAAGTTGGTAAAGCATATTTTAAATTAAGTCCTAAAGATTGCATTTCAGATGTAAAATGGAACTTATTTTGTGAAGTCAGTTAAACTTCAGACAAGATATGTTTATTGGGAGTATTTCCTTTCATTTTACGACCGATGTTTACAAGTTTAGTATAATATGCTAACTCATTTTCTGTTACTGTTTGTAGCACAAGTCATCTGAGAAAAGGAGGGATGTAGTGTATAGCAACAGACGGGCTATTTGTGATGACGTCATCAAGGAGTTGTAGAAAGTATGAGAGAGAAATAAAAAGCATGGTGACTGCTATCCAGAGTCCGGTGAATCATTCAGATTGAATTTAAAGGAGAAATACTTCAACGACCAACTAGTTTAAAGAATAGCAGAGACTTTTAGTCTATTCAGTCAATGAGCGAAGGATGCCATTACTTACTGCAGAGCTTTGCTTTCACATGTACCTGTCCACGTTGCAGGTCCACATTGCGTGCGCAAGAACAGAGGCCATACAAGATTCTATAATGATTCTAAAAAAGAACAAATCTCCCAGTAATGAGGGATTGTCAAGTGAATTTTACAAAAACCTTTCAACGGAACTTAGTCCTTTTATCTGTGAGATGCTCACTGAAAGTATTAATCTGTGAAAACTACCTCCTACTCTGACACAAGGTATTATATCGCTAATCCCCAAACCTAATAAGAATAAACTTTGATTTGATTTGATTTGAAATGGTTTATTTCAAGCAATCAAATAGGAGTAATACACACAAAAGCAATATAATCATCAGTTATACATTCATACAGTAATTAATCAAACTTAGGATAATTAGACATAATTAATAAAAATTGCTTGAAAGGGAGTGGAAAGAAGCGAACTTATATAATCCCACCCCGTTATACTATAACCATTTTATTACATGATTTATCAATATCCGGTTCCTAGGTTTTATCAGACAGAATTAAGAATCATAAGGTATCAATAAAGCACGTGCCAAAGATGAAATTACTTAAGTACTACGTCAAAAATAACTTTAGAAATCATCATGGCAAATGCAGCATCTGAAATATATGCAAATTATGTTACTTTTAAAAGTCATTCATATGCTTTAAAACATAATACTATACCAGTAAAATAGACACAACACTGTTTCAGGAGTTATCATAGCAAAATTTCATCAAGTATCAAAAGTTAAAAACGTGCAAAATTATGCTACATTAGGAAAGATTTTTGAATCATTTTATCAATTATAGGAGCTAGTGAAGTAATATCATCAAAAGTCAATCAATTTAACAATTTTCAATAAGTGATTAATCATTTGTTTTACTTTTTAATTTATTTTTTTTTATTTTTTTTTATAATAAGGTAATGCTGTAAGGGAAAAAATAAAAAGGGTCCACAATCTGTCGATTGTCCAAGGTTGGTATTTCTTCTTTTACTGATAACAGCTGATCTCCTGGGTTCAAAACAGTTAATAGTTCTCTTCGATGTTATGTCTGCAGACATTAGATTCAGGTCCATATCCTTCTTCAGCTGATATCAGCTGCGGTGAAAGTTGAGGTCAAGTTGTCTGCAGGTCAGAACTCTCTGCTGTTATTCAGGTGACGTCAGACTTATGAAGAAAGTGATGATTCCAGGTGTCATATTTCTTGAAATTATTGGGCTCTTTGATTTATTACTCCACGTTGATTCAGACGACCGTGATCAAACACTTCTCAAAGTCCTTCATGGTGTTCACAACCATAACCTTGGTGCGGTCCTCTGGACCGAGTGGTTTGACGTAAATCCTGCAGCCTTTAACCCAAGTGTTCTCAATCTGCTTACGCTTCCTGAGAAGCCGTGCATGTTTTGAGATTTCAGCATTCCTCCTGGTCAGGTGGTCGTTCAGATAAGCAGCCGAACCTTTCAGGTTTTTGCGTTGATTCATCAGAGCTAGCTTGTGTTTGTGATTCACAAACCTGATGAGGATCGCTGGTTTATCCGTCTCCTTTCTCCTGGGGAGCAGGTGGCAGGTCTCGATGGTATTGAGATCCAGGGAAATCCCTTTCGATGTGAGAAATGAATGTATTTGCTGTTCCAGCGATGCGCCGATCTCCGTATTTGCACTGCTAGCTACGCTAGCGCTAGCATTAGCAGCGCTAGCTCCAGCTGAATTCAGCTTCGCTCGAGGCTTGATTGGTAATCCAGTGAGAATGACATTATTCATCCTTACTTGCTGTTCCACATCGTCCAGTCTTTTCTCCAGAATCTCGACCCGGTTTTCTCCCTGCTCGTTTTGAGCCCGAAATCTTCGGAACTCTTCCATCATCTCCCAGAGTGGCGTTAGCTTAGCCGACACTTGATCCATAAAACTTTTTCAGCGTTTCTTGAATAATGTCAAGAGATTTTTTGAGGTCTTCATATTCCTGGGGTTTCTTCGGGGGCATGGTCAGCTCTCTTTTTGGAGAAAATCAACTTCTTAAGTAATTTGAAGATAGTATCCGCAGAGAGCCGCGACCACGCGTCCTGCCTTAACCCCGGAACCGGAAACCTTTCAACTTCAAATTGATAACTGGAGACCTATCTCGTTACTTAATAACAACTATAAAATATTAGCTTTGATTTTAGCCAAACGTATTAAGCAAACCTTAACCTCTATTATAGTTGAATTCCAATCAGGATTCATGTCTAATAGGCACATTACTAATAACATTAGATTAGTTTTGGATTTATTAGATAATTCCGAACTAATAAATGAAAATAGTTTTATTCAGTTTTATTATCGATCTTTGGAAAAATTTGGTTTTGGACCATTTTGTCATGATTTTCTACGCTAGGCGGTACTGAAAGTTGGCGAGGGATGATTTGGATTAGTGAAGGCTGTGGCATGGCTGGAGGTGCTAACGCGGCAGTCCTCCGGTTCTTCCAGACAGCAGGGAGAGGGGTCCACACTGACGTCACTCGTGAGCAGAATTACTGGGACAAGGAGGCGAGATTAGAGCCAAAATTAAGTAACAGACTAGATTTACTTGAGCTAGATAAGACCAGGCTAGTCACCGTAATGGGCAACGAACTGGCGTTGATTTGTGGCGTTGGGTCTCCTTTTAAGCAGCAGAGTGTGATGAGTGGAGTGACGACAGCTGGTGATAATCAGGAGCAGAGTGGAGCCAGGCTGGAGGGGGAGGAGTCTGACAGAGGCACCATGACAGTACCCCCCCTCAAGGACCCCTTCCAGGCGGTCCAGGACGCCGATCCGGGTGGGCACGTCAGTGCCCAGTGGAGTCAGAAATGAGGGTACGGTCCAGGATGAGGGAACGGGAGACCCAGGAGCGTTCCTCTGGACCGTAACCCTCCCAATCCACCAGGAACTGATGGCCACGACCCCGGCGTTGGACATCCAGAATGCAGCGGACGTCCAGAATGCGGTTGAATTAAGATGGGAGCAGAAACAAAGAGTCCTTTGAGGGTGTCAAAAGCATTCTGGGCTATTGAAAAGATCTGGTGCTAGATGTGAGCTGGGTGAGAGAAGCGGCGATACTACTATAGTTCCTAATGAACCGGCGGTAAAAATTGCAAACCCGAGAAAGGACGTCCAGAATGCGGCTGACCGTGAAGGCAGGCACACTGTCAATGAGCCGGGCTGGTGGAGGGGATGTGGAAGGCGGGCAAAGCACGCTGTCTTGAACAGTGATCTGTGACACGTGGAACAAACGGTGTATCTTGAGGGCCACAGGCAGCCGTAGATGGACACAGGAAGGGTTGATGACCTTCTCGATAGTGTATGGACCAATATAACGGAGAGCGAGGTTGCGATAGGTGGCATGGATAGGAATGTTCCTTGAGGAGAACCAAACCCTCTGACCTGGCTGGTAAGTAGGGCCCACCACCCTGTGACGATTGGCAGAACGGCAGTTGCTCTCCTTGGTGCGGGGGAGAGCAGCCCTGGTTTGATGCCAGATGTCTTGACATCTTTTGAGGTGGTCTTGGACCGAGGACACTGCCAAGTCCAGTTCTTGCGAGGGGAACAGTGGTGGTGGATACCCGAGGGCGGCCTCGACAAGCCTTTTGGCGGAGGAGTTCTGGCCACTAGGGGTCTGTGGAGTAAATGAGAATGTAGTCGAGATAGACAAACACGAAACGGTTGAAAAAGTCGCAGAGAACATCATTAACGAGTCGCTGAAAAACTGCGGGGGCGTTTGTAAGGCCAAAAGGCATGACGAGGTATTCAAAGTGTCCCAGGGGGATTTTAAAAGCAGTTTTCCCTAAGAATACCCTAACACGACAGGGTTCTGAGGAGAGTGGGTAACAAAAAACCGGGTGAACTCACAATGGTTCCCGGAAGTGACTAGGAGAACGGGCTTAGTGCAGTGAGTAATGATAGACAGGTGCTGACCACCCAACCCAGCGGCTTTGACAGGAACTTGGAGTTTTTCTGTAGGCAGAGAAAGGCGAGAGACAAGGCTTTGGTCGATGAGACTCTGCTCAGCTCCAGAATCGATGAGGGCCAGAGATTCAACAATCTTAGATGCATGACATAACATGAAAGGAACATAGAGGAAGTTTTCAAAGGCAAGAATTTTTTCACCCACCCACTGTCTGTCTTCTAGCGGGGGGGCAGCAAAGTTTAAACGTGCAGTGCATTGATTGACAAGATGTCCAGATATGCCACATTAAAAGCATGCACCTTCGGCCCGACGTCTCTGTCGTTCCTCGGAGGAGAGCTTGGAGTGCCCGATCTGCATGGGTTCCTCAGGTGAACTGCTGGAATGTTCGAATGTTGTTACGTGGGTGAAGATGAAGAGTGCTGTGCTGTACCTTGGGCAGACCGCACGGGGTTTTTACGGGGATGAGAAGTCTTTTTATGATGTCGTTCCTTTAGGCTGGTGTCCGAGCGTAGGGCAGCGGTGACGAGTTCCTCAAACGTGTGAGTTTCTGGTTGCGTGCATAGATGGTCCTTGATGTTATCATTCAGGGATTGGTAGAACACTCCCCGTAATGCAGGATCAGTCCACCCTGCTTCTACCGCCAGGATCCTGAAATCTATGACATGATCACTGACTGATCGGTTACGTTGTTTAAGGGTTAAAAGCTTAAGTGTGGCTACCTCCTGCTTTTTAGGTTGATCGAACACCAGCTGAAACTCCCGTATGAAGTGTTCAAAGCTCAGATGAGATGTAGGAACGCCTGAGCCCACTGCAGAGCTTTGTCACGAAGGGAATTAATAACCAAGGTGATTTTGCTAAGGTCAGACTGGTAATACCTTGGAGCTTGTTGGAATAGTAAACGACACTGAAGTAGGAAGCCACAACATGCCTCGACGTTGCCGAAGAATGGCTCAGATTGGAGACAGAAGTTTTCCGGACTTGGAGAGGAAGCGGAGGTGATGACGTTACTAGGGGCCAGAACCGTAGCCGTAGCTGCAGGGCTAGCTATTTGATCAGAAAAATCCATTAAAGTTTGTGTTAAACCATCCAGACGTCGAAAAAGTTCCTGCTGGGCGGACGCAATTTTAGTCAGCGTGTCGGCTTAACGCCCCAGCGCGATACCTTGTTGGCTGACGGCGAAGCGGAGTCCTTCCTGTCATGATTTTCTACGCTAGGCAGACCCAGACGCTGGAACCCAGAATGAGGACAGGTACGTGGCAGGTAAGAAGGATTTATTATTTCTCCAAGGATGGCACTGAAAGTTGGCGAGGGATGATCCAGATTAGTGAAGGCTGTGGCACGGCTGGAGATACTAACGCGGCAGTCCTCCGGTTCTTCCAGACAGCAGGGAAAGGGGTCCACACTGACGTCACTCGTGAGCAGAATTCCTGAGACAAGGAGATGAGATTAGAGCCAAAATTAAGTAACAGACTAGATTTACTTGAGCTAGACAAGACCAGGCTAGTCACCGTAATGTGCAACAAAGTGGCGTTGATTTGTGGCGTTGGGTCTCCTTTTAAGCAGCAAAGGGTGATGAGTGGAGTGACGACAGCTGGTGATAATCAGGAGCAGAGTGGAGCCAGGCTTGAGGGGGAGGAGTCTGACAGAGGCACCATGACACAAATAATTATAAAAGCGATTAAAACTCTACAATAATTCTAACAGTACAATCAAACTTAAATATGGTACGTCTCCAAGATTTCAGGTGGGTAGGGGTGTACGCCAAGGTTGTCCAGTGATCCCTTGTTTATTCCTGCTAGCAGCACAGTATCAGGAGTCCAACTTAAAATACGGATTTATCCCAACGGGAGACTCCTATGCACCATTCAGCATTGTGGTGAGTCGGATTTTCCATGCACTTATTTTGAAGGCATGTTTTTAATTTTCTAATAATAGGGACCAGAGAGTGTTGCGGGCAGAGAGGACGTTGCTCATGTCATAATTTGTGTTTATTGTTATGTTTAGAAAATACCACAGTTTTAATGCAAGTCATATTACTTTGTTGTATTGTAGTGTCCGTCACGTGCATGTTTGGTCTGCTGTCGGAGTTCCGCAGGCTGCAGCCAGGGGTTACTCTCTGAGCTGGCAGCCAAGGAAATTATGGGAATCAATCCCCTTTGCCTGCTTTGGTCAAGATAGGGTTAAGCACGGGTGTTTCTTTTTGCCTATGTGTCCTTTCATCTGGCAATTATGTTCTTTTACCCTAAGTTATTTCTTCCTGTTGTGTTTACTTCATTTTAGCACCATGAGTGTGGGAGGGGGAGAGGATGATGACACCTATGCGATGTACAATGTTTAGCATGTCAAAATAAAAGTACAGAGTACGTCTTATCATTTGTCTCTGCCTATATTGTAGCATTGCTGCAGTGTGTGTCCGCCATATATAAAATACCGGTCCGTGAGAATTTTGACAATGTCATTAAACAGGTCCCTGGCGCAATAAAGGTTGGGGACCGCTGATTTACAGCACAAAAGCTAGACAAGGAAAGTCTGATGTTTGGATAAGCTTCTCCATTATTCTTATTTTACATGCAAGCCAGGGAAACGAAACAAACAACTCCATGAATCTCTTTAATAATATCAATACAAATATGTGTTTTTTTTTTCCTGCTGGACTGGAGAAGACACAAAATCAATGCATCTCTATTATTGTGCGTGAATAAATTCTCACAGTTTTGCGGGTGCGGGTGGGAGTGGACATACATATTGCGGGAGTGGGCGGGAGTTTGATGAAGAAAACAGTCCAACGCAGGGCTCTACTTGGCCGCACCTCGAAATTGTGTCCTAGTAATAAAGACTGAACAAAACCAGTGATAAAGGGCAGCCCTGCCAGAGTCCAACATACACCGGAAACCTTATTAATCCTTACAGACAGCCATCAGTAAGGCTTCCTGGACATCGTACTCCCAGAGCACCCTCCACAGGACACCACAGGGGATGCAGTCAAAGCTTTCCCACAATGCACAAAACACATATGTACTGGATGAGCAAACTCCCCTGAACCCTCCAGCACCCTAAAGAGAGTTTAAAGCTGGTCCACTGCTCCACGACCAGAACGGATCTGAGGTTCGACAATCGCAGATTTGTTTTTCTATTATTAGTTTGACTTACAAAGATTTTTATAAGTTTATTTTTGGCAGTGGCTGACCCTACCTTACAGTAAGTTGGATAACATACAGAAATGTAAAAAATAATCTGTGAAGAAAAAAGAAAGATTTAGAAGAATTTTGCTGATATAGTGGCTTTGTCACAAAGCTGGTAGGACCCTGACATTGAGAATTGTTTTTCAGGTTTCCCAGAACCAATTGTTAGCAAAATGCTTGTCATAGACTCGGAAAAGGAGAAATGCTACTTTTACAATTAGTACATTTCTGAAACTAAATTTAACATACTAACAAACACTTATTTTTTAATATATGTTGAAAGAAATGTATATACATCAGCATATATTCTGAACAATCCGACTTTAAATGACAAAATCCTGAATCATCATGACTTAAAACTATATATAAACATATAAGGTTTATTATTTACATAATGCAACTTCAATAAAATGTGGAGACATTCAGGATTAGATGGAAATTATCGCTTCATTTTTCTGCAGGCAGGCTCTTGAGTTCTTCCTTTTTTCATTTCATTCTTCAGTTTTGTTATCTTTCTTTTGAGCTAGCTTCTTTATGTCTGTGGGCTTGAGCTATTAATATCACACCACACAGGGAAAGGGGCTCATCCATGTGATAAAGTGACAAGATGTTCATCCGTGACAAACAGATGGCAAACTCCAGTCTTGGCGCTAACAGCTCAATTAGCAGCTAACGAGCAGACTGCCGTGTTGGGTCTCCCATCAGCCATGGCTGCACTTTCCTGTATCAGAGTCGCCTCCCTCTGAGAGAAGGCACAACACGAGAAAAGTAAAAGAAGTTATTATTTTTGCATATTGCCTCTATTTATCCTGCAAATATTTCAAAAAGTAAGAAGTAGGATTTGTATAAACGTATTTTTATGTTACTAAAATTTTTAGATGAAAGCTATCTTACTAGCTAAAAAGGCTTGTAGAGCAAATAGAAATTTAAAGGCAGAGGAGTCCTGCAAGGTTTTTTAAACACAAACATTACTTAGCTGTTTCTATTTGTTCAATAATCTATCTGAAGCAGTGTGTCGTTAAGTGTGACACACACTTGTTATTAAGTTTAATTTGGGAAGATTTATCTCACAAAACGCCTCAGAACGCCTCACCTGTCCAGGTTCTCTGGCAGTAGGTTTCTTTCTGACAAGATGACTGACAAGATGGCTGACGCTCCTGGAGCTGTCGTTTGTGAAGACTGCAACTCAGATCACTGCCACCTTCTAGCCACTATTTAAAGGCTAAGATCTGAGCTTAAGGAGAAATACAACCTGATTGATAAAATACTCTCAGTTTCAGCCTCACAGTCAAATTATATTACATACCTTTAGCAATCAGTCATTGTGGACCAAGCCAGTCGCTCCCTGTCACAGACTCTTCCATGGTTTGGAGGAAAGCCTGCTGAAGCTCAGTCCACCGGCTCCGACAGCAATATTGTGCAGCTCCGTGGCGTAACAGACGGATTGGAACCGACCGATGAGACCCGAGGCCCAGACAACCCCAACTCTGGAGAGTCTGTTCGGTTTCCAGCTGACCTCGAGCAGGAGAAGGCCGATGCGGGGCTCAGGGACCCAGCTCTCAGCTCTACACCCAAGCTGTCATGGGCGTAGGTGACACGCCGCAGTCGGAGGAGTCACGGGCCGAAAACCGATCCTTCCTGCTCGACTAGACTGGCGCTCCAACCGCTATGTCCCGCTGGGTGAAGATCCGGGACCCGCTGATCCGCCAACAAACCAACAGGACCCACGGGGGTTGTGTCAGCGTCGTCCTCCTGCACTCCCATCTCCCACGGCTGGTGCCAGATGTGATCGGAGGGAGCCTCCTGCCTTTCACCCCTCGGCTACGATCAGGGTTCGGAATCGGGGAACGACGTCCCCTACGGCCTCCGGGTCCGCTTCAAATGAGCATGACCGGGCCACTTCCTCCGGGCGCGCCTCGCGGGAGCCATACCGGAGCACATTCTCTCCTGGAGCTGCAGCCTGACGCCGCCGCTATCCCTTCGTTCTCTGCCGCAGGAGTGAAGCGCCACCAGCTGTTACGTGACGCGGTTACCCGGCGATCGGGTGAGCCCTTCCGGGGTTTTGAGAACATCTCGCCCGATCATTATCCTCTGCCAGATCTTCCTCCTAAGCTGTCTGTCGGGCATTCTGCTGCCTCGCAAAACCTGGCTGTCAGGTATGGGAGCCCCGCACCGGATCCTGGATCGGCGCGCCATCCAGTTCTCATCCTCGGAGACTAATTTCCGACAAGACAGCATCAAGAGGTGCCACACACACTCCATTTCAGGGGCATCAGTAAAGGACATCCACAATTATCTCACCAGTAAACCCCCCTCTGCCTCTACCCTCATAATCCATGCAATTTTGGCATTGCCATCCAATGACATTAAGTTCCAGCAGTCTGAGACTCTGAAAGCAGACTTCATTCACCTCATTCATCACATCCAGCAGTTAAATTTACATTGCATTATATCTGGACTACTACCTTCACCCCGTTACAGAGACACAAAATTCTCCCAAATCCGTCAGCTTCATATCTGGTTAAAAAGTTACTGCCACTTCCTAAATATCCATTACATTGACAATTTCACCGCATTTTAGAATAGACCAAACTTTTTCAAACCAGACGGCTACATCCAAACCATGAAGGCTCCCATCTTCTTGGGATGAACATAGATCTCACCCTCCTCTCCTGCACTGCACCTTCCAGCTGACGGCTCAACCAAAGCACACACATTCCCTCCATATCTTTTATTCCAGTACACATCTGCAGAGATCACAAACGTTCACATTCAAAGTCAACCATTCCTTTTGTCAGATGTCTCCGTCCTATACACATAGCACAAAATACAGAAACAAAATTGACTGCAAAATCACTGGGTTCATCTGTCACACTGAACATAGCTGTTTTTAACATAATAATAATTAATAATAATTGATACTTTATTCATCCGACAATGTGGAAATTTTTTTTTTTTTTTTAACTTGTCCTGTCCAACAGCTGGGCAGTCAGATGAGAGCTGAGGGCCTCTTGGGTTGGACATATTTTACTTTAACAAGAGGGGTTATTAATCTTCAGACAAACCAAAGGTATGTCTGAATAAACCCCTTTTGTAATTGAGGCCAAACTTTATTAATTTCAAACATGTCTGAAAATCTTTGGTGTTGGACCGGACGGAAAAGGAAAGAGGGGAAGAAGAGAGAGGGACGTTAGAGAGAGGGGGGGTAGGGGGTGATAATAGGAGGGGAAGGGGGATAAGTGTCATGGTTTTCAGGCGAGACAGACCCAGATGCTGGAACTCAGAATGATCAGACAGGTAAGTAGCTTGGTAAGTGAGTTTTAATCACAGGAGAGGGTTATGAGAGATAATCCTTTGACAGGAGTGAATCCGGACGTGGCTCGTGGCGAGGCTGGAGGGAACACAGCGGCAGGAGGGTTCCGAGCTTGGTTCCAGACAGCAGGTGAGTAACCGCAGACTTCCACACAGGTGACCTTCGTTTGGATGAATCCTGAGACAGAGAGGCAGAACATGAGAGCTAGGCAGGACAGAAAGCACGAGACTAGAGCAGGCTGACCAGGCGTAGTCACCGTTAGGAGTTAACGAACTGGCGTCGATGAATGGGCTGGATCTCCTTAAGAGTAGGCAGGTTGATGAGATGAAGTGGTCACAGCTGGTGGAAGTCAGGAGCAGAGCTGAGGGGGCGGGGCTGGCCGAGGCACCGTGACAATAAGACCATGAAGCAGCATAAAGCAACAAGTTTACTGGTTGTTAATCATTATGGTAAGGTTTAAATGTAAAAAAAAAAAAGGGCGGAGCCTGTCCACACACACACTCAAATGTTATAAACACACCTGTTAGTTGCAAAAATGTCCACCTGTCGACATGTACACAAAACAGATAGTGTTCACACGCATACTTATGCCTTAAAGTGTGGGTGACATGGCCTTTTTTAATAAGCCAAAATATAGTAAATAGTCTCTATTTCATGTTGCGATTGTATTTAATATTTTTCGAAAAAGAATAAATAGCGAAAAACGCGATATAAACAACGAGGACGGCCGCCGGCTTCACGCATTCCGCCGACTTCGCGCCGCCATGTTTGTGACGTAACGAAAGGCAGACAACATGGCTAGCACCGATAGAGAAGCACAGAGTGATGCTACCTATTAGCGATTTATCATCAGATGAACAGAAAGATGAAGAGGAAAGTTGCGGAGATTATCATGATGATGAGTCACTTTTGCAACCGTATCGATTCGAACCCTTTTGCGAAAGTGAGGAGGATATAGCAGAAAGTAGTAGGTCTAGTGATGCCGATGACGATAGCCAGCATGAAGATTCGGCTAGACTCCAGTAAGTCTAAAAAATGTATAAAATTAAATTACTCCACTTACCCTAAAATATACTCAAAATGTCCCCTTTTGGCCTAATCTAAACAAAGGTAAACACTGGTTTTCAACCCAATTTACAAAATAAATGTCACAAAGTAAAAGTTTCCCAGATATTACTACTCTTTAGTTAACAAAGTCACTGTATACCATTAACAACTGTGGAACATTAACAGTTTTACCCGTTTGAACCAGTTTGAAACCTTTTCTCGTGCGCGCGCGCGCTCACACACACACACAGTTCAGTTTACTCACGGTAGCGGCACCTCAAAAGCAAAAGAAAAAAAAACGTTGCAGGCCTGTTGCTTCTCTTGCAAAACATTGAGTGCGTTGAAATACTCCAGTTGGATCCAAGGACAACAGAAAACACGACTACTTCGCCTCAATGTGATCCATCGTGATGCACACTAGCTTAGCAGCCTCCGCTCCCGACTCCAGCGCCGTCCTCTCCGACCCAGAAAACGGCTCGCTCGCTTCCAGCTCACCCGCCTTTCTTCGACTCAGAAGCCAAGATCCTCCTCCCAACTCTCCGTTCAAAATTCTTCGTTTGTGTCCCGGTTTTTGTCCCTTCGAAAACGCAGACTTCTCTCCTGCAGATCTGGAGGGAAAAATCCTTCGCCGTCCACCTTCTTGAACTTTCCCCTTTTCAGCAGCGTTTGTTTTGGGAATTTTATACACAGATACACTTTCACTAGATGTATTGCTACATCCAGCTGCCACACAACGACTTGGCATGTTGATGATTAACAGATTTAAACATGAGAGAAACGAAGACTACCTGTTTTGTTTACATGCTGTCCGAAGCGGAACTGCGAAAGTCAACGCCTTTCGTGACATCACAGGTCATATCGAGGTCACTTCCAGCCTGCGCTCTTAGCGGCAAATTCAAATCTCTGATTCCTTCGAAAGATGTCTATTATTCATATGCTTCGGATTTTTTTCGACGCTAACTATTGGTATCAATAGAATCAGCGTTTAAAGGGCTTTTTTATTTGAAAAAGTTGTTCAAAGCATGGCATCCACACTTTAAAACCAACTAGTGTGAAATATTTCAGTCATTTAGTCATGCAAACTGTTAGTGCAAAGGTGAGCTAACACCTGTGCTCAGGTGAGTGTTTATGTTCTTCTAAAATGGATGGTGGAACGTGAAAAGAAGGAGGGAGAGTGCCCAGCCATCCCCACCCCAAGACCCCCACCGCACCAGCAGCCAGAATCCCCCCAACGCCACACGGGAACCGGCAGGGAACAGCCGCCGCCCAGGCGACCAAGCCCGCCACCCAGGCCAGGGCCAGCAGGGCCGCCGCAAGGCCCCCAGAGCCAGAGAGCAGGGAGGCACGGAGGGAAAGAGAGCGTCGCCCCAGCCCAACCAGGAGAGCAGCCCCCCCGCCGCGCCGGGAGAACCCAACGCAGGGCCCCACCGGGGAAGGACGCCCACAGCCCCAGACGAGCACCCCACCACCACCCAGGAGTTCCGGGCAGCCCCCCGCCCCAACCCCAGGTACGAGCCAGGACCCCCCAAGGGAGACCCGCTCCGCACTCCAGGCAGCCATCCGCCCGGCCCACGGTTGGTCCAGGGAGGAGCGAGGCAGGGGCCCGCCGCCCCCGCCCAGGAGGGGGGAACCCCGGGGAAAAAAGAGGGCCCACAAGGGGTGTTGTAAATATGGCACAGTTGGAAATTTGGCGGGGCCCAGCACTCAGGAGCAAGGACCAGAACCCACCCCCCAGGGACACGAACACCCCCGGCTCAGATGTAATGTGAACCCCCCACCGCGCGGAGAGAGCACCGCCGGGCCCAGGAAGCCGGCACCCCGGGGACACGGCCGCCATTGCAAAGGGGCCCGTACCCCCCACCAGGGAAGAGGCAGGGGACAGATGGTCCTAGGTCCCACCTTCCTTGCAAAATGTGTGTGCGTGTATGTGTGTTTGAGAGAGTGTGTGTGTGTGCATGTGTGTGTGTTTATGTTGGGATGTATATATTGAGGGGGGAGGGGTGTATGTACTAAGGGGGGTGCAGTTAAAATTGGCGGGTAGGGCACTAAGGGGACATCTCCTGATTACTCACAGTGACGTCCCCTCACCCTCCCCACCAAGGGGCCCTAAATGTCTAAGGTGCGGTTAAAATTGGCGGGTAGGGTGCTAGGAGGACATCTGCTGCTTGCTGGCAGTGATGTCCAAGCACCCCCCCTACCAAGGGCCCTACATGTTTAAGGTACAAATAAAACCGAAAGAGGGGGGGCCCACTCCATACGGCAACCATAGGAGGGGGGCCACTGCCTAGTAAACCCCCCCCCCAAGGCTCATTGCAGGCTAAGCCCCCCACCCCCTCACCTTATTATGAGGTTATATGAGGAAGGGGGTAAGTTGGGGACAGCTGATAGACTGTCCCTCGGTGGTCAAACAGCTGTCCCCCGCCCC
>CM074497.1:31399988-31413110 GCA_037389245.1 Oryzias sinensis | reverse complement strand
TCAAGGTACTTTATTTGTACTTACCTTGTTCTTACATGTGGTAAGTACCATAAAAGACACCTTTGCACAACATGTAAATACCCAGTAAGAATATTATAAATACCCAGTATGTACCACATAGGTATGAACCAAATAGTACCATATAAATACACAGTAAGTACCATGTAAGTACAGAGTAGACACAAAGAGTACCATGTAAGTACCCAGTAAAGTCCCATAGAAAGTACCATGTAAACACACTGTAAGTACCCAGTAAATTCCATAAAAAGTACCATGTAAGTACCCTGAAAGTACCCAGTAGTTACACTATAAGTACCATGTAAATACCACTTAAGTACACTGTAAGTACTGTACTGTAAAAGGAAGCGTTACCCATATCTGTAGGTCTCTGAGTTTCCTTTTACTGTTGTTTAACAACAATAAAGTATATTTGTCTTTGTGAGACAAACAAATGAAAGCGTTAGTAGTGCAGCTTTCACAATAAGACACCACACAAACTGCTTTCGGGAGTAGTTTGTAGTTTTAACTTTCAGATGAAAACTTAAAAAATTACTTGCATTGTCCATTTATTTTAAGTTGAAAAATGAATAAACGGATGATACACTTTTACGCACACACCAGAAATAGTGGTCTGGCCAAAGTAACCAGGTGCAGTAAGCGCCGGATTGACTGCGCAATTTCACCATGATTACTGTTATTGTCATCCTACAACAAATACATAGCTCGAGGGGAGAAAAATAAAGTAAACCACCACAACACAATTTTGTTCTCTATTAAACGATGTCAATGAGGAGATAACAGGGAGATTTAAAGCATTATTTACTGGAAGGGTTTGCTGCCATCTTGGGCTTCAATGGAAACACAAAGTCACGTCGGTGTAGTGATTTGATTGGTTAGATATCGATGTGTGCTTAGATTCAATTTTTCTAGTGAAACAATAAAAGTGACTTCTTTGCCTTGATATGTTTTTCACAGTGAATTTCTGGACGATCAAAATGTTGATCAGCTGCGCGCTCCCGTCTCCTGTCACACACGGCTTGCGTGTGTTAGCTATCTCACACACGCAGTGGGCCTGAGTGGGCTCAGGCTGTGAGGTGGGCTCAGGCTGTGAGGTGGAACGGCGCACGTGGAAAGCTGCCTCTGTTGCGCAACACCTGGATCATCGTGTGCCTTTAGATTGCTCAGCTCATGCTAATAATGGCATTCTTTAAGAACTATTGTTGACATTTTGATGATGTGTCTTTTTTTCCCCATAAATGTATTCTCTGTCTGTCTGTCGTTTAGTTAGTGTCAGTATTTGACATACAGACAGCAGGTAATGCAGTAAAACAGCTGCACTTTATGAGATCATAAATAAACAATCGATCATTTAGAAAAAAAACAGCACGTTTTTATCTATTTCTTCAGACTAAAAACGTTAAATATATTGGTGCTTCTGTGTTAATGTTTCAGATCAATTTAGATTCAATATTATTTATTGATTTAATTATTTTTCTCAGCATCAAACGGTTCAGTTGGTCAAAAATGTTTCTAGTTTAAATAGGACCAACAGATTTTTTTTATTTCAGGCACTTTAAGCTTCTTTTGTGTTTTAGACTATAACAGGTTTTCGAAGTCCATCGAGACGACTGTTGTTGTAATTTTGGGCTATACAAATGAAATTGAATTGAATTGAATTGAATTGGCTAGTTAAAGTTAATATTTATTGAAAGTGGATTTATATTGCTTTTTTTCTTTTGGTAATGTTAAAAGATACAATTTTAGGTATACTTACACAGTTTTCATAGATACTGACCTATATATTGTCTCTTATATAATGTCTTAAAATTAAAAACGTCCAACTCACATTCCAAACTGTAATGCCTTTTTCAACAGAAGAAAATCCTCAAAGTATCTAATCCAGCTCCAAGTTGTTCCACAAAAGATGGGCAGTTGTAGATCCATTCATGGTCAGCAATGTCTGTGATGAGACTTAGGACTTTTTTCTTCTTGCACTCAACCTTCCTGCCTCTCTCGAGATTTATCAAAAAGATACACCTACAAATAATGAAAAACACAAAATATTGAGGTTTTTAAACATCTGCGTTTGGATATCCCTTTGTAAGAACTCCAGTATTGAACGAAGTTCCACAGGGTAGTGTATATTGAAACAGTAATAACTCCCAAAATGGCAGAGGTGAAGGATGAGATGTTGTCATTGACAATCCGCTTGTCGATGCTTAGCATGAATGTTTCAGCAGAGAAGCAGGAGGAACCTGAAAGAAAAAAAACCTGACAGAATCCTGATCAAAGGTTTGAACCTAGCTGAGAAATTGCAAAAAGAATGAAGGGGGAGTGAGACAGTTGTGGCACGCAACAAGAAGTCCCACAGCGTCACACACACTGCGCGAAAAGAGCCAGAATCCATACATATCTGTTGGGGATACTTTCTTAAATATCTAAAGAATCTGGACCATTTCTGATGCATATCCAGACATGCAGTATATCTGAAGATATCCGGGCAAAAGATACTGGTTGTGTCTTATTTTGGTCATATCAAAGTTAAGAATATGACCTGAAGTCAAATCTGGAAATATCTGGAGTAAAGATACTGAAGAAGGTAAATATCCTGTAGTATCTGTAGTGTATACTTATCTAGGTGTTGAAGCATTTCTGGTGCATATCCAGACAGGCAGCATATCTGAAGGTATCCGGGCAGAAGATACTGGTTGTGTCTTATTTTGGTCATATCCAAGTTCCGAATATGACTTGAAGTCAAATCTGGAAATATCTGGAGTAAAGATACTGAAGAAGGTAAATATCCTGTAGTGTATACTTATCTAAGTGTTGAGGCATTTCTGGTGCATATCCTCCGTAGTTACCATTGCCGCTGTAGGTACCATAACCGTTCGGCCTGGAACTTCCGTTCGGGGTCTTTCGACTAGTGCTGACGTCACATTATGTGATTGACTGTATGTTGGTCTGATGATGTGTCAGACAGTGATTGGTCTGGACAATTTAGGATACTACCATAGAATAAAATATGTTGTAAACAAACAGAGCTGCGAGTTAGAGCGAGATTGTATTTGAAACGTGCCGTGAATTCATGTTCTCTTATAGTTTTTTTAATCCGTGCACCCATTGCTTTATTATTGACAGAACGGACCCGGAAGGGCAACATTTAGCCATGCTGACAAAAATTTCAGCCACGGCTGAACTTAAACTGGAGAACGAGCGGATTGTGACAACATGTCTTTATAAAAATTACAAAGAATATTGTCAGACACAATTTATGAGGGAAAACTTTAGGTTACAAAAGGGAAAGTGAAATGAAAATACGTAGAGCCCAAGCAGATGTCGACACCACGTAGTTTGTCCAAGTGGGGTTACCGTAGTGTGACGTTATACTCAGTCGAAAGGACACCGGACGTAAGTTCCAGGCCGAACGGTTATGGTACCTACACCGTATTTTGTAATATGTGCAAAGGCGATACTGCATTAGGACATGTATTGTCTCTGGATATTAAATGTATCACTTGTTTGATAAGTGCCTTGCCAAGCAATTTATGTGCACAAGATACTTCAAAAGCACATATATTTTTTCCAGACATATATTGTTTATGACAAATTTGAATTAAACATCTGATCTGTTAAGCTGAGTTTGCTCTGCACTTATATTTTCCCACAAATGTTTAAAAAAAGGTGTGAAAAGTATTGACAAGTCAACCCAAGTTTGATTAAGATATACCGTAATATCCTCATTGCTTCATCAAAGGTAATAAATACAATGGCACTTCGGGCATACAACAAATTTTGTCATTTTTAACAGCCAATTTCTTCCTGAGCATGTATCAAGTGGCAGCAAAGTATTTTGTGATGTTTTGTAAAACAGTATCACTTATTATACCAATAAAAAAAACATAACATACAGCTTTCTTAAGGCTTTTAGAGATTTTACTGAGATACATTTCAATTTGTTTGATTGGGGGGGGGATGAATAAAATTAGCATATATGAATATACAATTTGCCAAATATAATAATAAGGTTAAATTATATTAGTTTTTATTTGAGTCCAAGTTTTTATTATAAAAGCCAAAAATGATATATTCAAATTTCAGAGTGAAGTTGGGGTGAATATGATATCTGATAAATTGTAAACACTTCTTCAAAAAAATTCTAATTTCAGTACAATTCCAAAAAAGATGGTTAATTGCTTTTGGATGTTCTTTGCAAAAGGGACAGTTAGGATCAATTTTTTTAATGTATCTTAGCATGAATTGATTAGTGGGGTAAATTTTGTGAATGATTTTAAAAGAAACTTCTTTCATTCTTTTAATTTTTCATAGATTTTTGGGTCACACTCCAGCCTTTTCTCCAAATACTGCCGGGAACAAAACGTCTTCAGTAGGTTCGAAGCCGCAAAATCACACGAGGAGAACGAGCAACCGTGACGTGTTACCCGAGCTCCAGTAAAGTGAAATTTGATTGGTCACGTTCTGCAACGATTTTTTAGAGATTTTACTGAGATTTTTTGTCATTTCCCCATACGTATTTGTTTTAGCGTTACCGTTTTTCATTGCAGTCAATTACATATATGCAATGAAAACAACATTAGATATTGCTATGTAAATGTTTCATATGTCAATATGAAATATATTGTCAACTTTGCCACCATTAAAAATCAGGAAATGGCCATACTGTCGCTGGATGCTGAAAAAGCTTTCGACAGAGTGAATTGGAAGTTCCTCTTTGCTGCCCTTCATAGGTTTGGTTTTGGAGAATCATTCATCAACTGGATCAAAATATTATATCACAAACCCAATGCATCAGTTAGAACTAATAAACAGACCTCCAACAGGTTTTTTCTTGGAAGAGGAACCAGACAGGGTTGCCCACTCTCTCCTTCTCTTTTTGCTATATTTATTGAGCCTCTAGCGGCAGCAATAAGACAGAATGAGAGCATTATAGGAATAAAAACCAAACACAGCCATCACAAAATTAGTCTCTATGCAGATGACATATTACTGTTTTTAAGTAATTTACATTCTGTAAATGAAACGGCAACAATCATTAATGAATTCTCCTCTATATCAGACTATTCCATTAATTGGAATAAGTCTGTTTTATTACCACTGAACAGTAATGCAGAGCAAAGATTCACAATACCAGTTAAATCAGGAAATATCAAAAATCTAAGTATCAATTTTTCCCCCAAACTATCAGAACTGGTGCAGCTAAACCACACCCCATTACTGAAAAACATACAGGACGATCTAACACGCTGGACCAACATGCCTCTGTCCCTTATGGGAAAGGTAGCCACGGTAAAAATGAAAATCTTACCCAAAGTTAATTATCTATTCTCAATGATCCCCACACAGCCGCCATTAAAATGGTTCAAAACATTAGACTCATCCATATCAAGCTTTTTATGGAACAATAAACCTGCAAGAATCAGTCTAAAAACTTTAAAATCTGCAAAAAGATGTGGAGGATTAGAATTACCTAACTTCCACAATTACTTTCTTGCAAATAGATTACAATACATCTTAAAATGGTTAAAAAATAATCCAGAAACCAACTCAAGGTTTGACTTGGAACAGGCGTTATGTGGAAAGATCAACCTGTCAGATCTACCATTTATTAGCCAAACAGTCAAAAAACAGGATTGTTTCAAAAGTACTAATATAAATGCCACTTTAACAGCCTGGTGGGAATTTCTCAAAATATCAAAATCGTCAATTCAACCGTGAAAAATGACACCCATCTGGAACAACCCAGACATTCTTATAAACAAAAAAATGATACACTTCCCAGCTTGGCAAGCAGGGGGCATAAAACAACTAGAACACATAATTATTGATAGAAGATTCATAACTCCCCAGGAAATTCAAGACAAACATGGAATAAATAACTTCTTGGAATATCAGCAACTTAAATCAACTATTACTAAAAAGTTTAAATACAGAGACGATTTAAAACCACCAGATGTAGTTACCACTCTGATTAATTTCTCAATGAATAAAACTCTCTCCAAAATATACAAACTTTTATGTAATTTAGATAACAATATTTCACTTCCAACAACAAAATGGGTTGCGGATTTGAGCATCAGCACAGATGGAAGCTTCTGGTCAGAACTTTGTCTAAACACCTTTAAACTGACAAAAAGTCCAAATCTGCAGCTAATCCACTTCAAAACTCTTCACAGAATTTACTACACTGGATAGAGGATGTTCAAGATGGGTCTCAGCAACTCAGACATTTGTCAGCACTGTGACAGTAATCTACCCGACAGTTACATGCACGCACTGTGGTTCTGCACGCCTGTCCAGGCTCTCTGGCCGCAGGTATGTGCCGATCTATCAGTCTGGCTTAAAGTTTCAATCACTGCTTCACCGTCACTTTGTGTGCTTGGTGACATGAGTGCCATCGATGTAGAAGGAGGATTAGGCTCTATCATTTTCATAACTCTTTGTATTGCTAAAAAAACTATTTTAATGAATTGGAAAAACAAAAAAAATATAAATATAGTGGTGGGGGGTACGGGCCCCTTTGCAACGGCGGCCGTGTCCCCGGGGTGCCGGCTTCCTGGGCCCGGCGGTGCTCTCTCCGCGTGGTGGGGGGGTTCACATTACATCTGAGCCGGGGGTGTTCGTGTCCAAACCAAATTTCCAACTGTGGCCGAGCCTGGTCGGGCCATAGGTCAGGCCATATTTACAACACCCCTTGTGGGCCCTCTTTTTTCCCCGGGGTCCTGGGTGGGGGCGGCAAGCCCCTGCCTTGCTCCTCCCTGGACCAACCGTGGGCCGGGCGGATGGCTGCCTGGAGTGCGGAGCGGGTCTCCCCTGGGGGGGTCCTGGCCTGTACCTGGGGTTGGCGCGGGGGGATGCCCGGAACTCCTGGGTGGTGGTGGGGTGCTCGTCTGGGGCTGTGGGCGTCCTTCTCTGGTGGGGCCCTGCGTTGGGCTCTCCCGGCGCGGCGGGGGGGGGGGGCTGCTCTCCTGGTCGGGCTGGGGCGGTGCTCTCTTCCCCTCCATGCCTCCCTGCTCTCTGGCTCTGGGGCCTTGCGGCGGTCCTGCTGGCCCTGGCCTGGGTGGCGGGCTTGGTCGCCCGGGCGGCGGTTGTTCCCTGCCGGTTCCCGTGTGGCGTTGGGGGGATTCCGGCTGCCGCTGCTGCTGCGGTGGGGGTCTTGGGGTGGGGATGGCTGGGCACTCTTCCTCCTTCTTTTCACGCTCCACCGTCCATTTTAGAAGAACATAAACACTCACCTGAGCACAGGTGTTAGCTCATCTTTGCACTAACAGTTTGTATGATTGAATGACTGAAATATTTCACACTAGTTGGTTTTAAGGCATAAGTATGCGTGTGAACACTATCTGTTTTGTGTACATGTCGACAGGTGGACATTTTTGCAGCTAGCAGGTGTGTTTATAACATTTGAGTGTGTGTGTGTGGACAGCCCCCCCCTTTTTGTACTACATTTGAACCTTACCATAATGATTAACAACCAGTAAACTTGTTGCTTTATGCTGCTTCATGGTCTTATCCCCCTTCCCCTCCTATTATCACCCTCCTACCCCCCCCCCCTCTCTTACGTCCCTCTCTCTTCTTCCCTCCTTTCCTTTTCCGTCCGGTCCAACACCAAAGATTTTCAAACATGATTGAAATTAATAAAGTTTGGCCTCAATTACAAAAGGGGTTTATTCAGACATACCTTTGGTTTGTCAGAAACATGTCATCACCTAACGGACAAACGTCGAGCAGCAACTTTAACGCAGTAAACGGCAGAGGATGTGACCGTACAGATTAAATGAAGTGCGTGGAGGGGATGGGGGATTGGGGGGGTTGGGATCCGCGGCACACGTCTGTGCAGAACCGGGGCCTGTGATCCGTATGGATCATCCGCGCAGCCTAGTAGCTTTTCTTGGGATTCGGTGTCAGACCGTAAAACCGCATCACCTGCGAGACGTCATCACCTGCGGGACGTCATCACCGAGGACCCACACTTTATTTATTTATTTGAAGTAACAGGACTGCATATGGTTGCTGCAGGACTGCAAACCCTGTTATTATCAAGCCACGCCAAAGTGGCGCTCCACTAGGCTAACCAGGGTGATGCTGAAGAGGCAGAAGAGAAAAAAAGGATGCATGTTTGTCTGTGGTTTTTGACTTATTTATTTATTTTGTAATGAAATATTTTTGAGTAATACCGGTTTTCTGTCACCTTTTATTTCTTATATATTTTTGAGATGACTGGTATCTTGAAATATCCTGACTTACATCACTAGTGTTTGTTCTCCAGATATGCCTGCTGGCCATATGTTCCAAATCCTAACTTTAGATATGACTAGTATACAAACATCAGATATCAACAGATATGACATGGATAGAATCTGGAAATATCCTGACCTCGGATATCAATGGTGTTGGTTCTTCAGATATGCCTGATGGCCATATGTTCCAAATCGTAACTTCAGATATGACTGATATACGGACATCAGATATCAATAGATTTGACATGGATAGAATCTGGAAATATCCTGACCTTGGATATCACTAGTGACGCATCTCATATCTGGAGAGAATCTCATCTCCAGATTCTATCATTATCAACAGTCATGTCCGGAGAGTATCCACCGTATATCACCAGATATGGGGTATTTCTGAGGATATCCAGACAAATATATCTCCTGATTTTGGGGGCTTTTGCGCAGTGACAGCTCATCAAAAGTTGAGCATGTCATGTGGAATTGTTAAAAAAAATATTTGATAAAGTTTTGCATATGCATTATGGAAACACAGTTATTGTTAGCCAGTGTCAAGCACCTGGATATTAAACAACGTCTGCAGTCATGTGGTTACACCAGAAAAAAAATGAAACCTTTTTATTTATTTACTTACCACAGACAATCTTTAAGGGTGTTGGTGATACGCTGTCCATCTCCACATCTTCTGAATTGCTGGCCATCTTAACACAGCGGAACAGAAGCCGTTCATTCTTTACAAGACTGACTTTACAAGTTCATCAGGAAGGTCTGGAAGCACTTCAATTATTGCATTCCCCATGTTCTTCAGCAACTGTGATTCAGCCATATCTGTGAGGAGATACAGACATACATTTGGTCTCCAGCCCAGCGGCATCAAGGCAATCAGTCTGACAAGATGCTGTGCTTCAGTGGAACAATCTGGTATCTGTTTTTCACATAAGATGACAATGGCCACAAGTCAATCAGTTCACTGATGAGTCTGCACTCTAATCTTACAGTGTCATTTTTATAGAGTACATGTTGTAGGAAGATAGAAATTCTGCAACATGCATTTTCATCAGAAAATGAACAACAGAATCATCTTTAACAAAAATGAGAAGTTCACCAAACTCTACCGAGGCATCATACTTGGTATGTTCATTGTACATGACATCAAGTGGGATCTTTGTGTTTCTTTCAGTAAAGCCAAAATGTAGAACTGCCTTTTTAACTTGTTCACTGTAAAGCTCCGAGTAAAATGGCGAGCCATCTCTCATTTGCAATGCTGGAGGGCTCACTGACCCAGCAAAAAGGAAAGCCTGAAGAATTTTTTGAAGATTTTAAGATGTCTGGTACATCTTTTGAAGTAACTGTGTTTGCTCTCAAA
The DNA here is from genome assembly GCA_037389245.1 of Oryzias sinensis. Classification (NCBI taxonomy): domain Eukaryota; kingdom Metazoa; phylum Chordata; class Actinopteri; order Beloniformes; family Adrianichthyidae; genus Oryzias; species Oryzias sinensis. Next base: position 31,403,495 of record CM074497.1, on the reverse strand, counting down.
CCGCAATGTCCACAGACTGATTAGTGGACCAAATTTTGGGATCAGCCCTGGATAATGTCGTAAGCAGTGGTGTTTAGGTCTTAAGTTGATACTAGGAAACACCTTTCTGGTTTCTAAATATTCTTGGATGAGAACATCCAAATAGGTGACCTGAGCCTTGGAGATTTGCTGAGCACAAACCAAGTCAACAATGTTCTTGAGCTGCAAGGTTAATTGCCACACATCATCTTGTGCACTTTGTCATCAATTATGAGAGGTAAAAGTCTCAAGAAGTTCCAATTTTGAACTGCTTGTCCACTAAGTTTCAATGTTTTTGGACTCAGCTCAGAAGGTTTGGAGGAAGCATCAGTTCCTGTGTACTTAAATTGCTTGATGCGCCTGTTCAGAATTTTGTAAGTGAACCATTTTTTTGTGCTTATGGATTTTGTGCTTTGAGGTAAAAAGTAAGATCGTAAGTGTCATGTGAAGGGGTGGCTCGAGAGCCGGTTGGACCCAGATGCAGAGGCAGGAGGCAAGGGAGTTCAGGGTGTGGCGTGGCGAGAAACATGGACCATGGCAAAAACATGAACACCAGACAGGAATAACTAATGGACCAACACAGGAGGAAGGCAGAGACAAGACTTAAATACAGACAAGACACAGGTGGACACGATCAGGGCTGATGGGGAACAAAGGAAGTAAAACTCAAGAAGACAGACAAGACAGGAGACTTTCAAAATAAAACAGGAAACAGAAACAAGACCGAACAAGGACAACAATTTCCAACCATGACAGTACCCCCCCCTCAAGGAACCGCTCCGAGTTTCCAAAAGTCACAAGAGGGGGGGGGCCCGAAGGATAAACCTCGACGGGCATAAGAGTCCAGAGGACGGCCGGGGGTCCGCGCCGTCCGGCGAGGCAGGTCCGGAGGACGGCCGGGGGGCCGAGCGGTCCGGCGAGGCAGGTCCGGAGGACGGCCGGGGGGCCGAGCGGTCCGGCAAGGAAGGTCCGGAGGACGGCCGGGGGGCCGAGCGGTCCGGCGAGGCTTGGAGTCAGGCTTGGAGTCAGGCTTGGAGTCAGGCTTGGAGACAGGCTTGGAGTCAGGCATGGAGTCAGGCTTGGAGTCAGGCATGGAGTCGTCGGGCCAGCAGTCGAGCTCTGGCGGGTCGGGCCAGCAGTCGAGCTCTGGCGGGTCAGGCGGCACCCCCCTGGGAGCCGGGACGGGTCGGGGCGCAGGCGGCACCCCCCTGGGATCCGGGACGGGTCGGGGCGCAGGCGGCACCCCCCTGGGAGCCGGGACGGGTCGGGGCGCAGGCGGCACCCCCCTGGGAGCCGGAACGGGTCGGGGCGCAGGCGGCACCCCCGTGGGAGCCGGGACGGGTCGGGGTGCGTCCGGGACCACCACTGAACGTGGTTGTGGTGCATCCGGGACCACCACCGGAACATGGCGGGGACGGGGTGCATCCGGCACCACCACTGGAAAGCGATGTGGTGCGTGCCGGACCACCTCTGGAACAGGAACGGAACATGGACGGGGACGGTGGCGGCGACGACCCCCTTTCATGGCGAGATGGCTCCCCTCCATAGCTGGAGTGCAGAACTGGAGTGTGTTAAAGTCCCAATAGGACCTGGTCCTCTCTGCTTCGAGGCAGTAGGCCTCCAAAAGCTGCATGTCCCGCTCTGCTGGGTCCAGAAAACTTGGTTGGTCCATTCTGTCACGGTGAAGGGGTGGCTCGAGAGCCGGTTGGACCCAGATGCAGAGGCAGGAGGCAAGGGGGTTCAGGGTGTGGCGTGGCGAGAAACATGGACCGTGGCGAGAAACATGGACCATGGCAAAAACATGAACACCAGACAGGAATAACTAATGGACCAACACAGGAGGAAGGCAGAGACAAGACTTAAATACAGACAAGACACAGGTGGACACGATCAGGGCTGATGGGGAACAAAGGAAGTAAAACTCAAGAAAACAGACAAGACAGGAGACTTTCAAAATAAAACAGGAAACAGAAACAAGACCGAACAAGGACAACAATTTCCAACCATGACAGTAAGAGAGGACACCCTCAAAGATGTCATGACCGAGACATGGGGGCCAGCCAGGTGTGCAAACATCAAAGTTGTGTAAAGAATTAAATACAGGCCTGAACTTTATCCCATGCACTTCTGACACATCCTCTATTTTCAACTGTTCTGTAGCAGATCTGTAGGTGTCTGGTGTCCGCGGAGCTCCACAGACTGTTGGATCAGCACCCTGAACTGTAGTTCGAGTTAACAGACAATATCTACATACGTACAGTGATGAACTGAAATTTTCCGTAAAACCCCCAATACAATGAGAGCCCAGGTTGTCTCCAGCAATGCAGTAGAGAGTTCCCTTCACAACATTTTTGTCTGCCAGTGTTATCCCATTCTCCTCCAGGACCTTTAAATCAGTCATGAGTTCAGAAAAAACTCTGTCATGGCCAAATTCCTTGAAGTCTTTCTCTCTGCAGAGGAAAACTAGCTGCATATGATCAGCATTTGATTGAGCATGGGGGGGGGGGGGTGTTGAGAAGGGAAAAGTACACAGCTAAAACCTTGTGCCTCTTTTTGGCTGAACCAAGTGGGTTTACAACTTGAAATGCATCTTGGTATAGAACCAGCTTGAGACTGGATTTTCCTGAAAAAATGTGTTTGACAGAAAAACATTACCATCGCAACAGTCACTCAGAACATCCAGATTTGAGACATTAGGACCCATTGACATAAGACCATGCCAAAAAGCTGATTCCAGCATATTCTTCAAAGTCTTTAGTACAGGCACATAATAGGCAATTCTATCTGTTCTGTTCTCATCTCTGCCCAAAAACACTTTCTGGGGTTCCACATATTTGAAAATATTTTTAGAACATTGAACTCTTGAGTAAGCAGTCTTCATCGGCCCTGTATGACAAGCTGAAAACATGTCTGATTGTTTTACTGAATCACATATTTTTTTTATGTCTTTATCTGAAACTGACATATTTTTTAGAAGTGATGTTGGTTTATTAAGTGTGTACATATGTCCTAATTCGTGAATATTTTGTATTTCTTCAACAATGGTTTGAATGGTGGATGCAGGTAGAAGATGCTGTCCCTGTAGTTAAATATAAAACATACATACATTTCTAAGATAAAGGTCAACAAAATTGGACACATCCATGCAAGAATCTTCTGCATTTGAGACACTGATAACTTCCTGTGTGCTGTCACTTGTAGTTGGATTCTGTGACTGAGTCTCTGAGATTAACCTGAAAATCACATTTTCTAAACCGGGGGTCTGCAACGCGCAGCTCACGAGCCGCATGCGGCTCTTTAGTGCTGCCCTAGTGGCTCCCTGGAGCATTTTCAAAAATGTTTGAAAATGTTAAAAGATGGGGGAGAGAAATATAGTTTTTGTTTTACTATGGTTTCTGCAGGAGGAAAAACAAGACAAATATTCTTAACGTTTTCCAAAATTGTAAGAGTGTGTAGAATTAATATTATAACGCCCAGCAGGTACGTCAC